>BGPR01004055.1:62458-79866 GCA_013235015.1 Araneus ventricosus
GCCTTTTCAATCCATAGAACCGACTATGCAGGTTAAGGAACTAAGTTTAGAACCGGTTGAATGTATACGTTTTCGTACAGAAATTCTCTTCATCCCAATGCCATCTTCAATCCTTAGAAGCTGAGGATCAAGACGAAGGAACCCATAAGGGCCTGGTTAGTGGAATATTTTAGGAAGAATTTGTTAGATTCAAATGCCTTTTAATTCATAGAAAATAGCATGTGGGGTGAAAGATTTGATTATGAACGAATAGTTATATGTGGAGCAAAGTTAGAGCTGGTAACTTGTCTCGAAATTTTTTGTCATCAGATAAATCAGTACTTGATTGTCGATGCAGGCTGCAAATGCTGTATTTCTGACATGAATTTGGATGCATAAACTGTTGGTTACTGTGCTTAATATGTTTCAATGTTAAGTCATACAGTTTGCTACTTTTATGGCTGAAACCGGCATAAAACGAATTGTTAATCAAAGCAACTACTTAATACGTATTTTTTCAATAGAGTTTTGCTTGCATTCATAAACATGAGGGTAATTCTATTTGTCACAAGGCAGGCACCAAGTGAACAACCTTCGCAGGGTGGAACAGCGACACTGGAACCATTTCCTCACCCCTCTTCCTTTTTTGCTTACTTTTATCTGGTGGTGAGAAACATCTATTCCAAGAATGCTCTGGATGGTTGCATCTGTGAAAGGAAGTTTTGGAATGAGACAAGTGAGTAAGAAAAAGATTTAGCACATTTTTAAAGTATGCTGCTGAATCCATCATTAATTTACACCATTGAATGATTAAATATAAGTTAAATTTAAATTATCTTAATTCATGCCAATCTTATAGTTTAAATATATTTGTTGTATTTTTATTTACAAAACATCAAAAATATCCTCTCGCCTTTTACCAAACAATTTACTTCATAAAATAAATTAAAATTTCGCTTTCTGTTTTCTAGAATGTGTTGAAAATGCCATTTCAACCAACATTTTTATTTTTCAGAGCTCTAATTCTAAAAAATACTTACGTTGTACAAGTTCAAAGATCTTAAACTATCCATGAAAAGAAGCCTTTTTCTTGAATTGAAACAAACAGATAAACCCACTTCTGGGGAAAGAATGCCAAGATATTCTTTTTCGTAGACTAACAAATAACTCACTTCTGCTCTTTATAGGAATCGTAGAAACCAAGATGGGAGGAGAACATCTGACAATGACGTAGGAAGAGTAGATTCAAGCAAATATTGTCTGAAATCTATTTCCTGGTAGGTTCACCAAAGGGCCGGCCATCGGTCGAGGATGTCAAAGAATCGAATAAACAGCACATAGTTGCTTACTCAAACGACCTATTCGACTAGACTGTTCGGATCATCATTTGGGCGATGAATTCTATCGTGCCACCCTTGGCGATGCGACGATATCAGCAAATAGATTTCATCCAGAATAATATCGGAAATTTTATGTTATTTCCTTTAACTATATCATAAGCATAAAGCAAAAACTTATTAAATGGAAATTTAACCTTTAGCAGGCGCTCGTATGTGGGAGATACTCTAGAGAAGAATTTCGTTCTGAATTTTTTTGCCGGAGGGTACTACAAAAGCATAACATTGGCTATTCTTCCAGCTCCTTTCGACGAGATATTAGTCATCGTTTGGAATTTGAGGCGTTAACAGGATTCTGCGAATGTACTATTTGTATTTCGGTGATACGCACGACCGTTGTAATGAAAGGAATGGGAAACTGACTTCTTGCTTTTTATGTCTAAATTTCAATCGTTTTATTTTTTTATTTCCTTATTGTCTTTACATTTTTATATTACAGATGTTAATATTTCAGTTGTAACGTTGGCAATTTCATTTATTTTATTTTCGCGTTATTCAGCTAATTTTTTGGTCATTTTATACTGTTTCTGTGTTTTATGTTTCCATTCGTTTTTAAATAAAAATGGTTTAAAATAATTGTACTTATTAACACTTACCGAATCACAACCTAATTTTAAGAATTACCCTCATAAAATTTTATACTTTACAATAGCCTATCTAAAAAATACGGGTAACCTTTCATGTTGGTATAGACAGCGCGGCTGCTAGAAGGTTAAACTTTGCTTTAAAATCATCTTACGAAAGCTTAACTTGATTAAGAGTTTTAATATTCCGAGATGATGCAATGTCACGCTGTTCTACAAAAAGTTTTTTAAATGTCTGCTCTAAACTGATTATATTATTAGAAATAACGTTCTGAGCATGCTGCATTGATTTGCTGTCATTGCCGAAGTAATTCTAAGAGAGCTTACCTGGATTTTTCCAGAGTTCATCCACGTCGGCGTTCTCAACGTCTCCCATCCCGAGAAATTTGTGCTGCGTTCCTTGGTCATCCGTGACCAAGATGAAGGGTCAGTTCTCAGGAAGGAGTGGACGAAGTCGAGAGCCATCTGTACATTGTCATTACTTATTTTCACAGTTGGCAGAGCTGTCTGCATTTTGCTTGCAAAGCTCTCCTCCTGAAAATGATAGAACCGGAATTCAGATGAGAAGAGATAATAGATAATAAATAGGACTCATAAGAGATAATAAAGATGAGATAGAGATAATAAATAGATAAGAGATAATAAATAGGACTCATTCGTTTTTATTGAAATTTTATAGAAATGCGAGGTTTGCCCCAAAAGAAACAGCATTTCTATATTAAAGTGTTAGATCGTCAACCTATCAACCCCGTTGTAAAGGAGTTTGGATGAAATTCATCTTGAACTTGCGCATGCACTTTTTACCTTCTCGTATAGGAAGTATGTGAGGAGAAAGTATTGTATTCGCCATAAATCCCGAACTCGAGATTCTGATGAATCTCTACGTTTTAGACTTCCGGGAGTCAGGAAAACACATTTCAGGAATTACGCCCGTCTGTCTGTGAACACGATAACTCAAAAAATAATATACATGATAGATAAAATTTGATTCAGAGTTTTGCCATCAGAATTGTAGATCAAATCCGTCAAACTGTTGACAGCCTCTCAATTTGTCCATTCGCGCGCATGTGAACTCTTTAATTCTCAAAACGCAATGATTTAGGTTAATGAAATTCAGTACGTGGTCTTCTAACCCTTACCACAGATCTGCATCAAATTTCGGTTTCAATCGGTGGAAAACTAAGGCGTCCAAAACTCACCCTGTTTTCTTCATCATATTACGATTTGAAAACCGCACGAGATGACACCTCTATTAGTGGGTATGCGAGAATGTCTAGGGCAGACCATTCCCGGTGGTTTCTAGAACGTCACATGATTTCGTCACTATTTTGTGGGCGGTATTGAGAAGCAGTGTATCGTATGTTAAACGATTTTTCACGTTTAGAAAATGGGAGAGCAAGGAGATTGTGTGAAATTTTGCGTAAATTTGGTGAAATAACTTATTGAAACGTTTTATATTTTGCAACAGGCTCGTGTAGAGGATTGTTTTAGCCAATCCCAATGCTATGAATGGTACAGATGCACGTTTCAAATTGGGAAGAACATACACGAAAGGTGTTTGGAAAACTGGTCGTTATGTCCAGGAAATGCATGTTTTGATTCCCGAAAATCCCCTGAGATCCTAGAATTCTCTTTCTCAAATTTCTAAAAAGTTTGAGAAAGAGAAATCAAAGGAAATCGGAACTTCATGTCCTAAACATCGTAGCGTGGTAATATTTTAGTCCAAAGGCCCCTAAAAATCTACTCTTATTCTATTTAAATTTTGAACCAAAAATTTATTTAAATACAATCTCTACTAATAATAAAGGAGAATGTCTGCTGTACCTAGAGCTACGAAATTGGCACAAGCATACTTTCTAGGGTCAGAATGTGCCCTTTGAGGCCTTGTTTTGGAAATTTTGATTAGAATTTTAAATAATTCAAACCATTTGCATTGTTTAAACAAATGCGTATTCCATTGTTGAAAGCTAAGGAAATTACCTTCTTTTTCTTCATCAATTTTTCTGGAAGATCCGTAAACAAAGTAATTTAAGACAGCTAGTATATTAAGAAATACATCCAGTACTCTGAAATTTGCTTGAATACTTTTTATCGGCATGTTTTAATCCAGTTCAACATACTGATGAACTTAAAATGTGCCACACAGTTTTAATGTTGAAATCAAATGCGTATTTTGCGTGAGCAATAAGAAAGCGCCGACAGGGTGCAATTAGATGTTACATGACACAAACAGCTACTTGACTTTGTTAGGGACTTTCATGTATATAATGAACAAAATAGTGCAAGATCACTGAAAGGGGCATAATTTAAAATCACTTGTCAATCAGACCAACTTGATGACATATCAATCAGAATTTAAAATGACTTTGTTAAGGGAACCATGAATATCAAATTGCGCATAAGAGATTCAATTAAAATTATATTCCCACAGAACAAGCTAGTCGCCGAAGGCGGCTAGAATTAAATTGCTAAAAGTAAAGATATGATTACGGCTTGTAACTAGACAGGCATTGATTTCGTTAAGTTAAATAACCATGTATATCATTTGAAAAAATATTCAGAGATAATGTGTGAAAATTATATATTATGCATGTAATAGAATTTGCCTATATAACGGAAGCTGGCTTCTAAAATCCTATTTTGTAAAGGCACTGAATTTCAAAATTGTGATACCTTAATCAGAAAATAGGCGATATTTTCTTTCTCTTCAATTATTTTTTTAATTACTAACCTCGTTCGGCACCAGCTTCTTCGTCGGGAATGTGATCTTATTTGAATCTTGCATCATTTTATATTCATGTTTTCCTTTGCAACGTAATCTTAAACTTCAGATTGGGGTAGATATTTAATCCATGTTCTTTTAGAGACCTTGTGCCTGTTCTGTTCATTTTCTACATAAGTGCCCCTAAGGGACTCGAGCAACTTCTTGTGTCATGTAACATATAATTGCATGTTGTCGACGCCAACTTCACTTTCACATTCCTTGGTCGAAATATGCATTTGATTCAACATTGAAAAGACACATTATATGGTCAGAGGCATGTTAGGTGGATTCAAACATACTGATAAAAATCATAAAAACATAGTAACGATAATCATTCAGCTTACTGTATACTATGTCTTAACATACGTAATGTGTTAGAAAGCTTGGTTTAGAGATTCCGCTAAAATTTTGATGAAATAAAATATGAAAGGAAAATGCATCAGGATATTAGCCCAGCTTTCATCAATGAAAGAGAAACGAGCAATTAAATCTTTGTTCAAACAATGAAAACGATTTGAACTGCATTGCAACAATGAAAAGTTTTGTTTTAATTATGCTTTTTATTAATAGTTTTAAAAATTCATTTGAAAATTGTATAGGCTCTTAATTGATCTCATTGAAAAGTTAATTTTTGGCACTTTCAGAAGGCGTAAAAATGATTTTTGTGCTGTAATATTTTCCGAAGTTATTAAGAAAAAACTTTGAAATTTCGCTTCATTTTTAATTAATTAAAATTTCTAAAAAGGGCTACGATGTGAACATTCCCACTCTTCCAAGTATGCCAAATGCCAAATTTTTTAGCTCTAGGCCCAGCGGTCGACCCTGTAGAGCGCCATCACACACATATTCTAGCTTATTATTAGCAGAGACTTCGTTGGGTTTCAAATTACTAGTTACGGTTCTAATTACTCTGGCCCAGGGCGCTCAAATTTATTAAGACGATTGAGAGTGTTGTTAGATTTTTGTGTTCAATTTATAATGTTCCTATTTTGTCCTTGAGATTTCGTTGGGTCATAGGTTCTCAAATTCCTAGTTACGGTTCTGATTACTCTGGCCCAGGGCGCTCAAATTTATTAATGAGAGCAATTCTCTGATGAGAGTATTGTTAGATTTTTGTGTTCAATTTATAATGTTCCTATTTTGTCCCTTGGAATTCTTTAAGCAATCATTTTAATTTTGAAAATGAACGCTCGGCGCCAGCCATGGTGACAGGAATGGTTAAAAGTAGCATCAAAGCAGAATAACTTCAGGAAAGATGGATGACGAAATGAATACATGTTTTTATGCATAATTCAGCTCATCTGCAGGTTACAAAATAGATCAGGGGTGTCTGACTCAAATGCTGGCACGAGCTTATGTGGGCCGCAAAAAAACATAGAAACATTAATTCGAAAACACAGTATAGAAAAAGAACAAGAGCAACGTTAAAGTTTAGGTTTTCTTCCTCACTTTTGGCATCTCTTCTCCGTAAAGTCTTTCCAACCTCGGAGGATATCTTGTCCTCAGTGGTTATTTTCAAAAGTAAAAATAAGTGCTCCGATTACTACTTTCAAACGCGGAAGTAATTCCATATGCCAATTTAAGAATATTTTCGAACCTGGCTGGCGAATATTTGTAAAATTCAGGCTACCCAACTTCACTGAATTTTGCCTTCAATTCTGAACAGCACTAGATATCGAATGCCTCGTTTGTATACGATAAGATACTAATTCTGTACCTGGTACAAAGTCCAAAAAACAAAGAATCGTTTTTGATAACAATGCATAATTAGGAATTTTTTAATTAAGCTACGAAATCTATATTAAAAATTTTTATACATATTGCTATGTTTGCTGGCCGCAAAAATATTCATTATGGGCTGCGAGTTTGACACCCCTGTAATAGACGAAAAGCATTCTCTGAACGAAATCTAAGATTCTCTTTTGCAGTTGAGACAAAGTTTTACGCAAATCTGCAAATGTTGCAAGATTTTCCAAACATTTTGCACCATTCAAATTTTTCAGCAAAATAGGACATAATT
This sequence comes from Araneus ventricosus, assembly GCA_013235015.1. Taxonomy (NCBI): domain Eukaryota; kingdom Metazoa; phylum Arthropoda; class Arachnida; order Araneae; family Araneidae; genus Araneus; species Araneus ventricosus. The sequence goes on from BGPR01004055.1 coordinate 69,203, forward strand.
CACTAAAACTGAAAGTAATTTCATTAATTCTGAGGAATTCAGATTTCGAGTTGATTTATGGTGATTTCCGGTGCACGAAAAAATTTCAATATAATACGCTATATTCAGCGCACGAATAAATAATTAAGATATAAGTAGCAATATAATTGCCTGCGTATTGCCTCCCCTCAGTTCGGGGCCCCCTTAGACCTTGGGGCCCCTACATTTTGCATGTCCTGCCACCCTACGTTTACGCCGTTAAATACAGAGAAAACAATGAAACTGCAGCAATCATTGAAAATAAAATTTGATAATAAATTTGATGAAAAATTTGATAATAAATGTGAGATGGCTAATATTTCTTTCTTCTAGAGTAGGGGGTTCCCAACCATTTTCCCCTCGCGTACCCCTTGATTAATCTTTTTGTTTTCGCGTAACTCTGCTGTCATATCCACCCCCACCATCTGTCTATCAAAAGAAGATTTTATCAATAATGTTAATGGGTAAGCTTAAGGTCCAAATGACTCGAAATAATAACACTTGCAGACTTATTTTTGATTTTATTCCATTTTTAGAGTAGTATTAGTTCAACGGCATTACAAATGAAAGGAGTATTGTAATAATTTCGCATTAACTTATAAGGATAGCTAGAAATTATATTTCATAATAATCAACTATTCAAGTGGTGTAGTTATAGAATAGTAAGTATTCACTTGGGAAAACAAAATTCTGTAACATTTTTAATCCCTTATATTTTCTTGTTTCCACCATTACAAACTTTGATTTCGCGTGCCCCTAACTAGTCCTTCGCGTACCCCTAGGGGTACGCATACCACAGGTTAGGAACCTCTGGTCTAGGGGTAGACTGTGCGTTTGCCTATCCGTTTTAATAGGAACATGATTACTGAGAAATAAAATGAGCCAGAAAAACGAAATTCGCTCCGGGGTCTTGCCACCATGTCTACCCACCGGGGTAGAGGGACAGACTGGATATATTTCGATTTCTAAAAGATTTCAGACTATAAAATTTTTAAAGCTTTTTCCACGAGCATAAACGTGTACAATACCTGAAGGGCCATCTTCATGGAGCCATAGCGGGCATCTGTGCCCAGGTAGCAGCTGCTGTAGGATCGAAGCATGTGGAAGCGGGTCAGAAGCTCGATGGACATGATCCCGAATGACCAGAGATCGAAGCGCCGTCCATCGACCGTCTTGCCGTCTTTGAGCACCCCGGACGTCTCGGGTGGTTGGTACATGTTGGGCAGTCCGATATCGTCTCTGAAGGAGAACACGAGGATGGCTTTTAGTCCCAAGTGAACATTGAATGACTGACTAAAATCGACAGCGCTACAGAACTGAGCTTTATTCGGAAGATCAAAAATAACGCGAGAGAAATGTCCGACTCTATCTGTAATTCACAAAAAAATATTTCCACGTGAATGTTGGTTAACTAATTTTCTATTGTATCACTGCATCTCTGCATGACTCATGACCAGTATTGTAGTCGCGAAATAAGCAGTGCCGGAACGCTCTAATCTCGGTATGAAAACTCGTGCTGTTTCTAGTATGTTTTCAGAATTTTTTGTTATTTATTTCTCGTGAAAAAAGAAGCAGTGGTTCCGGTGCGTGCCGGATCCATTACACCCCTGCTCATGACGGTCGGTCCTAAACTTCACTTGCGAAAGTAAAAGTTGTTAAACAACAAGGATATATAATTTCTCTTAGAAGATTTGAAAAGTGAAAACAGAAAGGAAAAAAAGGCAACTGTCAAGTTTTTCTGTTAACAGATTTTCAGTTCTAAATTATTGGTACCCTTTTCACCACACCCTCCCTTTCCAAGTGACACCACTCACTTACTGACCCACGGGCTAGTAGTAAAAAAATAATGAACAAAATTTAACCCACTTCTCACAAAGGTTCTCCATTACTTCCTTACGGGTCTATTCTGACACCCCCGGTTGGGTTGGGAGACGTCACTTTTTCCGCACGTTAACAACGGGAAAAGTGACGTCTCCCAATCCAACCGGGGTTACCAGAATAAACCCCTTAGACTGTTGATGGATTTGGATATCGCGTGAAGAATAAAATCAATTAGTGGTTGTATTTATGCTCTGAAAAACGTTAGGAGTGCTGCAAATCCCCACTGCTTTTGTTTATAGTCAAAGAAAAGGACATTCCGATCGACTGCTCGTCTCTGAAGACGGTATGGATGCTTCTCGTGTAACAGGTGGTGTGCACATCGAGTGCTTGTGATTCAGCTCAGAAATGAGCAATGCTGCAAAAGAATATATTCTAAAATACAATTAAAAATGAATTTTTAAAAATCAGCTTTACTTTTAAATAGACCAAAACTGTTATTCGTAATTATCTGAATTGTATTTTAGAAAAATTATCGACATTTCTTTCGCCGATGAGTAATTTGTAATAAAAGAAAACGAAGGTGTGTTACGAAGATGAGTTTCCTTCGGGCCAAATCCAAAGCGAAACCATAACCGAATAAAAGCGAATGAGAACAAGCAAAGGAAAAAAATCAAGAGGAGGAATGTCATCCTCGGGTGAGAAGGAGCATAACACAGTTGGCCGTGGGCCAAACCTGGACTGCAGAGAGAGCCACCACCAAACTCAATGTGAGGGAACTTTGGTTTTCACCTTCCGATGCGACTCTTATCTGTTGCGCAGAGAGCGAATTTTGATCTTTCGATGTCTGTTTTCTGGGCAGCCCTGACTAGTGTACTCCTATTTATTGATTCATTTTTCGTCTTCTCTTTAGGTTTTCACTATCTTTTTTCATTTTCTGTCTTTCTCGAACTCACCATTGTGGAAAAGTAATCAAATAAGACAAAAAAATAGAAAGAAAGAAAAAGCATATTTTGGAAATAAATTCAGCGGGTTCTGAAGCTCTACAGCAGTGGTGCGAAAACTATTTTCATTTCCGACCCCCTCACATAGTGTATTTTTTTCGTGACCATGTTTTTCGAGTAAACGCCTTATATTTTTTATTGTAAAAGTAAATTTCTTCGAATTTAGAGACCCACAAAAATTTTCTCACGACCCCTCTGGGGGTCGCGACCTACGGTTTGCGCGCATCACTGCTCTACAGCATTCACTGCACTTAACAGCACCATAAGTTTTCTGAGTACACCACTAGTGTAAACACCTGAGCGCAATATAGTGCATTTTATATTAAATTATATATCCTTTAGAAAGCAGGAGTTTTTCTTGTGATAACCCTGTATTATTCTCACTAAACAATCAATATTGTGTGCTAATAACATTCTAGAGCCTAACTCAGATTTCATGATCAAGCAAAGTTTATACGACGCATCTCTGAGCTATACAGAGCCGCCGGGCTCAAGTCAGGTCCCGGGGCAAAGTAATGAGAAACGCCCCCCCCCCACACGCATTTGTATGCGAATCTTCCCTTACGAATTATGACTAATCGGAGGGAGAAAGTTTTAGTTGTCCGATCACATCAAGTATTGTTACGAAAAACTGATTTCCATCCACCTAGTGTAATTTCGATTAATATATGAGAATGTGCGAATTTTATAATAAGAAAACATAATTGTAGAAATACAATTCATTTCATAAAGGGCCCTATTTGTCATAGTTAAAAATAAAAACTCTTGAAAATAAGAAAAAATATTTTTCCTTAACTCGGTCTGGCGCGGGGGGGGCCGGGCCGCGGGCGGGGCGCGGGAACTTTGCCCCTCTCTAGCCGGTCCTGGAGCTACATTTTAATACACAATGGCAGAAATCTTGTTTAATGTACTCTTAGAGTTTGTCGCCAATATGGCAACCCATTTGGCGATCCAACCCTAACCGCTTCAATGCATTATTTGCTTGCCAATTGGGTTGCCAAATTGGCGATAAACTCCAGGAGTGTATTAACAAGATTTTAACCCACACAATTATTTTAGGCCATGCTTTGAAAATAGAAATTATTTCTTACCTTTTGATTTTTGATGGTTTTTGAATGAGGCAAGAAAAATCACCGATCATGGCTCTGGATGTCGGGCGAGATATCAGCACATTGTCGGACTTCAGGTCCAAATGACACAACTGCCTGTGATGAAGGAAATTTAGGCCGCAGAGCACCTGGTACAGCCAAGTTTTCAACTATTGCAATGACCGTGGACTTTTCAAGTACTCGTTGCCTTGCACTGCAGTCGTCAAGTCCTTGGGAAAGGCATTCATTTCGAAACAGACGACATTTAACGGCCAGCACACATTAGCGCCCAACAGCGTCACCAAATTTGGATGCCTGAGTTTGATCCAAAGTTTTTTTTTTGCACTCTCGGACATCTTTAGGAAGAGGCACTTTATGACAATGTCTTCCCCTCCCTCAGGCCGTTCGAACCTTATCACTGTGCCAAAGGAGCCTTTGCCGAGTAGCTTGGGATCGATGTACCCGAATTGCGTCTCCAGCAGGCCAATGGTCCTTGGGTCAACTTGCTTTATATCACGGGGACATCCTAGATCAGCGTACAAATAGCTGTGCAGCATTTCTAACCTTTCAAAAGACATTTCAACGTCGCTGAAAGATGATCTACTTAACAGTACGAGCGCAAAAATGAACTAATGAAATACCTGTGTTCCCGGTCAACAATATATGAACTGAAACAATGAAACTCTCCAAGAGTTTATTACAATGCACTGCTGCCGAAAATACAATGAAGCATTGTAACTTTCTTTGTTGAAATTATTTGTTCAATTTGCAACAAACAGATCGTAACAATCGCAGCAACAAATACCACCTACTATCTCTTGTATAATAAAGCCTGAGCAAATATATTTCTACCGGGAACGCCCTAAAAAATTTGAGCACCCTAGGCTGGAGTTATGACAACGCCTTAGAACCTTATTTAGGAATTTGCGAGCCTAACCTATAAACAAAAATTTCCCAACAATGTTATCATGATATCTTCACAATAGTGGGTGGCATTCAGAATATTGAAGAACATTGTGAAGATATCGTATAATATATTGTGCTAATAGGGTATAGCCCAACGAAAGTACCTGCATAATACAATAATTCAGGATAAAAAATGTCACCTGTTCTCTGATTAACGTCTTACATTTTTGCAGATCGGCGTCTTTCTAAGATAGGATTTTGCAGGCCAGTTCCCCCCTCCCCAAATAATATGCAAGATTCATTTTAACGGCTGCAGTATGAATATTAAAAAGATTCATATTTTGGTTCTATATGAATCTTTATTGAGCCTATATATATTTTTATGTAACATTACAAAATCGATGACTGTCAAATCACAAGCCCCAATCAAATTTTTACATATAACGCATTTAAAATTACATTTAAATAATTTTTTAGTTCAAAATTAAAATAAAATTAGCATAGTAAATTTTTAGATGTCCCTCGGCCTTTTCAGTTAACCCGTTGGACAAGCCCTGGTCTCTACTAATAATAAAAGCGAATGTGCGTCTGTCATTTGGCAGACCGCCGGACTTAGAGCTATAGAATTTGGCTCAAACATACTTTATGGGGAGAATGCACAGCTCAGAGAGATTGTTTAGAAATTTTATTTAAAATTTCATTAATAAAAATTCAACAAAATTCTGGAGCTTTTTCGTGATAATTTCTGGAAAGAATTACCGCGCAAGCAACATTTTTATATCATTTTAAAATTTAAAAAAAATATGTTTTAAATAATAGCAATTTAATGGCAATACAATTTCCCCCAAAATTTAACAGATTTTTATAACTATTTTTATGCATAATTAGCAACATTACTTTTCGCTCCCGGTCAAAGGTTCAGGTCGTGTAGTCCAGTAACTTTAGTCACAAAATGGTTGTTTCTTCGGAAAAATGTTAAGCAAAGAGTTTTTCTCGTGAAAACCTTTTTCATGTATTTCTAAATGATATCTCAAAGGTCCCCGACATTCTGCTGTACGCTTTTTGGCGTAGACTTACGTCTCTCCATCGTGGTCTAATGGTGTGTCGAGAAAGGAAAAAAAATTAGGACCCTTTTCGCTCTAAAGTTAAACGTTTATAGCTCCAAAACCAAATAACATAGAGAGTTGGTTCATTTAACAGAGAAAGGTGGACATTGAAGATTGCAAAAAGAATTTTAGAAATTGAATCTACGGTTTAGTCACAGTCGAGTTGCAAAGTTGGTGAAAATCGCAAAGAATTTTACAAAGATAGAGTCGCATAATCACACTAGACTAATAGTCACTATAGACTATAGAGTTAATAGTCACATACAGCTACTTTAGTCACAGAAAGTCAAAGTTGAATAAGGTGAGTAAGTCTACGTCGCTCCATCCCAGCAGCCGTTTCGCAGAGACAGCCTCCCGTCTATTTTTTTAGGGTGGGGGATAGGAACTGTATCGACCAGTTTGGGCATCTTTCTTCGGAATAGCCATGTATTTTTCTCTCACAGAGGCTTTTGTTATCTTATTCAAAATAATACGCCTGTGCGCCTCCCATGGTTTTTTGGGGGGAGGGGGAGTGCGGTGGAGAAAAGGGACGAATAATTTTTTCCTTATAATATGGACAAGTGGGGTGTCATTTTATACATATTTTTAGAGCTGAATTGACTGAAACAAAAGCCAAGTTGGTATAATTATTACTTTAAAAGTCATCCGAATAAAAGTACAATCTTGCATATCCTGAGAACAACAAGGAAAAAATGGATTATAAAATTTCATCCTCACAAACATGAAAATATTCAAGCTAAATAAAAAAGATGTAATTAACCAGCTTTTTATATTTTACAGCATCTTGTTAAGGAAATCAGGAACAACCAAGAAATGGAATGCCTAAAAAGAAACCGTACGCTTTATTTAACCTCATTTAGAAGTCGTGAAAAAAAAAGGTAAAACGGTTCATAAACAATTTTTAGGATTTGTACAGATAAAAATTCCATCAGATGATGGAATTTCCTTTCCAGAGAATAAAGCATAATACGAAAATTAGCAAAGCACTATTCAAGGAGGAATTTCAAAATTTTTAAGAATTTCAAAAGCTAATTTTGAAGGCGGCGAAAAGTATCTATTTAAAATAATTGACAAAATCAAAGAACTAGTCCCCCAACCCCACCACTGCACAGCACAGTGAACGATTTTATTAATCTAGCTGGACAAAAATTTAAAAAAAAACACTATTGTTACTTCTTGGTACCAGTTGCTTTATTGGCAGCAGATATACCCATAAAGCAATAAACCATCTGTAATTTAAACGATTAGTTCCTGGAATTTTACCTGTAATGGGTAAAAGTTTGCATATTGCGACAGTACATTTTATCATTTCCTAGAAGGGAGATAAGTGATTTGTTGTTTTACTTATTTTAAAATAATATTTGTGTTTATATAGTATTTGTGTTATCCAAGCTTAATATTATATCTAACTTTCATATATTAAATGCGAGTGTTAAATATATTTTTAATATATGAAAAATATATGGATTTTATACCATTTCACTAAACGTTATTTGGAAAGGAAAAAAAATTCTTCGCCTTCTAAGTTATATTTTTATATACTAGATGTATTGAAAAAGGGTACTAAAGATTATACCAGGATCTGTCCGGGAACCTGGAATTTGTTAGTAACTTTGTTTCCATACCTACACTGTCAATTAGGGGACCTTCTACAAATTGATGAAGACGAAAATTATTTTGGCCCGCCCCGCTTCAAAGAAAGCTTATAACAAGATGAAACTATCAGCAATGGTTATGTTTAATGTGCATAATATTTACATGAATTTTCGTAAACGCAGCACAAATATTCGGGAAGATATAAAGGTTTTCTTTAAATATCTCCAAATTACTTTCGCCTGTTTTTTGCTTATAACATGAAGAGTTTTCTGTTATATTATACAAAACTTACAGAAAAAAATGACAACATGTTAGAAAAGCATTGTGTAAAACTTTGGAAAAAAATTTGAATATTACAGGAATTATGAGCATTTTTATTAAATAATTTTTTACTGCGCATGCGCGAGACATAGCGTAATTTTACTCTCACAACTTTAAAGCCAGATATATAGGGCAACTTACATAAAAAAAAATCAGTTCAATATCGTTAGTATTCAGAAAGATATCGGGATTACAACGAGCAGAATTTTAGCTCCTATCGAAGAGAAACTAAAAGATGGGGGTTGTACACAAATTGATATTTTTTAAACTTGTTTCTTTGAATAGTTATATTGATTTGTATTGGGCATTAATGGATTAAAAAATAAAAAATTAAAAAGTCTAATTGTCATTAAAAGAAGAGACATTTAGAAAGTAGTTTACATAAAAACAACCCGAGAAATAAGAAATTATTTATTGATTCATCGTTTATTATTAACTAGCCGACAATGGAGATCAGCTTATTCGCCTGGCATAGTGTCTATCTTATCTGTTAATTTATTATTAAAATAGAAAGCATAAATATTTAAAATTACACCTTTTTTGCTTGGCAAGATTGAAAAAATATAAATTTATTGAAGACTGCAATTTATGCGTAAATGACTTACCTATTTCTAAGCATGCTTTCAATAAAAAAAATTAATATTAGCTGTTTTGAGCTAAATAATGGTCAAATATGACAACAAAAAATTAACAGGTATTGAAAGCTGCAAAATATCTACATCATTGCGTATATTGCATGAAAGAATAATATGATTCTTTGGAAAACATAATGAAGTAATCTCAAAAAGAAACTACATTTCAAAACACACTGTCAAGAAAATATATTTAAAAAATTAAAAATAAAAGAATTTCACTTCGGAATTTTCCGAATATTAAATTTTGTGAAGAATCAAATTTTCGTCATTATTTCTTAGTTAAATGTCTAAAAGAAAAAAGTATATAACTTCGAAAATAATATGAATCTAAAAATCTAATTAGAAAACAATCAATCAATCAAACATGTCATAAAATAATTTGATGAAATAATGAGATAGGATTTAATTTCATCATAACAATGCAAAGAATTGTCACCAAAGACATGATATAAATATTTTAAAAAATTTGTTGAAATTAGAGGGAAAAAATTTACAACTAGGTTGCTATTAATAAAAGTTTTTTCGTGGTGGGGGGGAGGATTTCAAAACGGTGTAAAAATAATTTTATGCAACAGTGTTTTCAGGAGTTATCAATGGAAAACCTCAAAATTTCGCAAACTTTTTAATTAATTAAAATTTCAAAAAAAACCTCACTTCGAGGTGCACACTCCCCCACTTCAAAGTATGTTTCTAGTGCCAGATTTTGTAATTCCAGGTCTAACGGTTTGCTCTTTAGAGGGCTAACACACACAGAGAGACACACAATTGCTTTCATTGTTAGTTGAGATGGTCTTTTTGATATGGTAATTTTTAATTAATGAAAACGGTCTAAATTTGAATTTTTTAAATTAATTTTTCGTTTTGAATTTTTTGAAAATTCCCGACATGGTTACTTTTAGTTGCAGGTGTTAGTAGAGCCGTTACGTATTCATTTCATCCAATAATTTCAATATTCAACCAAGAGCATTGTAAAGTGATGAACAATATTAATATTCAGATCCTGTGTGTGTGTTTTTTTTTTGAAAAATGTATCATCAATTCTGAAAAAAATTGCGTCTAATATCATATACTATATTAACATATAGCATGCATATTTCGATTTTTACTGTAAAAATATAGGTCAATTTTTATTTTAAAGATGGAAAAAATTAAGGACCCAAGAAATAGAGTATTAAGGGACAATCACATTTGCATTAGAACTGGATTATTCGAAATTTCAAAATAGTTGGAAGTAACATTTTCTGAAATTCCCCTTTGTTTAGGCGGACTCCTTTAAACTTACCACTCTCATTTTTGCTTTTAACTATTCCAAATTATCACCACATATCTTCCTGAAAAATGACCTACTCATTTGAAGACGGATAATAAAGATGAAACGAATTTGAATTGAAAGCTATTTTCTTCCCAAGAAAACATTCATTTTACAAACAGAAAACTAATGTAAAAAAAGAAAGACGAAACATATGATTATTCATTCAAGATTTTTATTGTAATATCATCTTTGTGGCTGAAATACAGAAATAGCGAAACGATCTATAACAATATTTAGAATTAATATTCACCTAAAATTTAAGCGAATACTTGGGCTATGGACTGGCTCACCACTTGAGCTGTTGGACTAGTAGCGTCGTAGCTCACTTCTCCAACGGTTGCAGATCCCAAGATATGCACAAAAGCTGACAATATTTCCAAAAGTGCTTGGACGAGGACATCACATTCCGAAAGGCCACTACTGCTTGCATTAACTTGAGACATTACGCTGCTTACAGCGTTTGCTAAGGCGACTGGATTAGTAGGACCGTTTGATACCAGTGATGAAACAGCTGATGACACTCTCGAAAAAGAGTCCGCCCAGGAGAGTCGAGAAGCTGCAGCAGAAGCCGTTGCTGCCGACGCAGCTCTAGCACTTCCTTGCTGAACAGCGTAGCTAGATTGCCCTGGTCCGTATCCCTGCGAACTGGATGTCGCTGCGGCAGCAGAAGACGATGATGATCCTGCTGCTAAAAGTTGTCCCTGTCCTGGTGCGTAACCTTGTCTTGAAGGCGCCGAGGATGTTGCAGCAGAGGAACCTGGTCCTCCTATCTGACCACTATAGCCTGCTTGTCCTTGACCTGTGCCTGAGCTTGTACCAGATGCGCCTGAACTAGGACCATAACCGTTTTGACCATAACC
>BGPR01004055.1:88876-120796 GCA_013235015.1 Araneus ventricosus
GCAGATGGCCCCCTCCCCCCTGTGCGGGGGGCCGTTTCAGATAACGATTCTTTCGATTAAGCCATGAACATATATTACTATTTTGTATCTAATTACAGTGTGTAATTCTTAAATGTCTTGACTGTAAAACGAATCAAAAATTCTCTTCGCAGACTACACTTATGTTCTTTATTAAAGTTAATCCTCCATCGGGCGCAATATTCGCACCGGCGAGTTCGGAAGAAATGCGCCTGACAGGAACAGGTAAACAATATCGTAATTAATATTGTTAATACCTATTAATTTTAATTTTAGCATTCAAAAATTAATCACTGGCCTTCTTGGGGAGGCTTAAAAGGAAAAAATGGGACTATCGCTACATTACAGTCTCGCCTCCGCGTTTATTTCCATGTAGTACAGTACATCTTTTTTGGATTTGTGATTTCATGGACATTTCGGATAACTCGGGTTTCGGTAATTCTGGATTTTACTGTACTGAATACTCTTCTGACTTCTGAATAAAATTAGAAATTCGAACCTCTAGACCGAAACATCATAGCATGATAATGTTTTTAGCTTGATTCGTCTGTCTTTTAAAGAATTTATTCTTAATTATACTAACGATAACGTACAAACAAATATGTATTTAATATCGTCGCAGCACGCGCGAGTACAAATACAGTAAACACAACGGAGTTGTCCTTGTCATGGATAGGCATCCAGGGACCTTGTATGACAATCGCCACGACAGCAGTCAGAACTCGGGTTGGAGTCCTAACAGCCATCACGGGCCACGGCCCAACCCCTCCCGAAGGAGGTACGGAAACATCAGCAACACACCCCTACGCCTATCCGCCTGAAGGACGGATTTACCAGTTGGATGAGTGGAACTGGAAAGACCCCGCCCATCATAGGAATGGCGGTAACTCAACCCCACACCAGTGGCGAATCCAGGGGGGGGCTATAGGGCTACAGCCCCCCCCCAGAGCCAAGCCAGAATTCTTGATTTTATTTAACATCATTACAACCTGTTTTTTCTTAATTTATCTCTTTTAAAAAAATAATAAAATCGTTTCAACATTACTTTCGGGCTTGACTGGCTCGAAAATTTTCCTACTTTTGTAGCCATTCCACTTGTACTTGTAGCTTTAGCATGGTCGAAGACATTTTTTGGCTAGTTATTTTATTGTAATTTTTATTAAATTATCGAAAGTATTGTATTGTTTTTTATGATTCTTATTGTCAGGTGAGTAAAGTCTGTAAAGTTAAAGAGTTTTGGTTTACTTTAGCCTTCAGATTTTACCTTCATCACGAAAATACAAAATTTTTATGACCTCCGCCCCCCCCCCCCCCAGACCCGAATCCTAGATTCGCTACTGCCCCACACCATTACTTTACTCCAAAGAGAATCGAGAACCCTTTTACTTATCTAGCGAGTTTTCATCCTTGTACTCGTACCCCCTCCCGGGAGTAGTATAAACGTAGTAACTAAAATAATACAACTTAATGTTGTGAAATATACTTAAAATATTTTAACAAATTTATTAAATTACAGAAAAAAAATGCTTGGGAATTGAACTGGTATCACTGGAAAGCTAATTTTTGAATTTTAAAAAGGTATAAAAATGGTGTTTGTGCTATAATATGCTCCAGAGGCATTGAAAAAAACGTTAAAATTTCGATTAATTTTTAATTAAATATAATTAAAATTTCAAAAACTCTTTATTAGTCAGCACTAACTACCCGAGAAGTAACTACGTGTCAAATTCCTTAGATCTAGGTTCAGCAATCTGCCCTGTAGAACGTTTTGAACGAGTTTCGCATCACGCAATAATATCCAGCCTTTAAATATTATCATGCTGCCGCTTGCCTAGTGGGAACAAAATGTCGATTAGTAAAGGCTGATAATGGACTTTTCGATATTGATCTAAGAGATTTTATAAAGCAACCCTTTATATCGATAACTTGATTAGAACCCAATAGCGGACACTTATCGAGCACATATTACTGATATGAAATAATTCAAGAATCAGTTATCAATTCAAGAATATTATTAACATAACTGATGATTTTTAAGGCTGGTATAGTATCTGTAAATTACGTAATGCAATAATCGTTCAAAACTCTCTACAAAGCAGAATGGTAAATCTAGAGCTACCAAATTTGACACGTAAATCAGTGTTGTATCGACCAGGGGTCTGCCAGTTTTATGGGGCTCCAAGGAGTCAAAATATTACTGCGTTTATGACATTTTTTAAAGAAGAAATGAGGTTGTCTAAAAAATAATACCATGCCTCGGGTGCCATTTATGTTTGTCAAGCCACTGATGACAATTCGTGCAAGAATTATATTATTCCCCGGGTGCCACTTGCCCACGGTTGCAAAGCATTAATGCGTTTTTAAAAGTCAAATGCAATAAGGTAGCGAAAAAATACCATACCCGGGGCGCCGTTTACATAAGATGAGTCACTGACGATGGTGGCGGGGGGCGAAAAAATTATATCATGACCCAGGCGCTTACTCTCGCTACGCCACTGATGTAATTACTTCTTGGGTGGAAGGTACTCACTAAAAAATGTGTTTTTTTTTTAATTTTAAGTAGATTTTTAATTAATCAGAATTTTAACTTTTTCCTCAATAACTTTAAAGCATATTATCGCACAAAAATAATTTTTTACACCACTTTAAAATTCAAAAAATTAGCTTTTCAGTTATTCCAATTTTATTTCCATGCAATTCTTCTTTAATTTTAATAAAATTTCCAAAATTAGTTTTAAACAATTTTGCAACAATGCTCTTCCGCGTGCAACAAAATAACACAAGTGTGAATAATCCAATCGTCTCGTGCGACTAAACAAATTTATTATTAACTAATGTTTTCACATATTTCAAAAAATAGGATGCTTTTTTTCACAAGATGTTTTTAAGCTGATATTCTTCTGTGAAAATCATCATGATCTACACACGCTTTTTTTGTCATCTGTTAATACTAGTAGTAGTTTATCTGTTAATAATAGTTGTAGTTTTCGACAGGGTAACCATATCGGTCTTTGTTACTTTGTAAATCTAAATTTAGGAATTGGGGCCTTTTTTCAAAGTGCCTGGCCTTAAAAGTTTTTTAACTGGCTTTATTTTTATTTAAGATTTTTTTTAAAAAAATTACTGTTTTTGTATTAATTAGCATTTCAGATTACACTAATCAAATGGCTCGCACTCATACGCCTTAATTGCCATGTTTATCAATAATAAAGAAGAATTGTGTGTGCACGTCTAGAGATGTGGGGTGGGTAAATACCCAGTGTGTAGGTAAATATTTGTTGAGATTTACCCGGATATTCAAACAAGGCCTAGATAAATATCCAAAAACTGGGTATTTTGCAAAAAAGTCATTTATGAGATGGATGATTAATTTTTATCTCAAAAGGAATCATATTATATTATATAAATAAAAATTATAAGTTTTAACCAAATAATAAGAAAAACTTTTTGCTATCAGCTGACAGTAAAAAAAAATCGTTTGACATCTGACATAGCAACTAAGCACACATATATATCATATAATTGGAAGCTTCTGCACTGTGATGAGACAAAATGAAAGAAATGAATATTAGATTTAACGAACGAAGAAAATGCCACACAAAACAATTTGATCAATTTAGCTGAGAATTCAAACTCTGGGTATGACTGAAATATCCGATCCAGATCAATTATCAGCTCTTTATCATTCTAAAACCAAACACGACAATTTTTTTAATTTTTAAATTCAGTTAAAATTAACTTTTTTTTATAAAAATCATCAAACACATTCTTATTCATTTACTAATTGTACTTAAAAAAGATTGGCATTTAAATCAAGTATTTTATGTAAAATGCATGGTGTAATATTGCGTTTGCTATTTCTTATTAAATTTTTTAGTTTTTTATAAAATTAAAAAGTGCATAAATGTTTCTTATAACAATATCATATTACATACTAGTGCAAGTATTTTATGATTAGATTTAATTGAAATAAAAATACCCAAGTAAATACACGTTTTGGAATTTATTCTAAAAAATAAATACCCGGGAATTTAACATCATTATGCACGTCTGTCTGTTGGTGTTCTGTAACAGGCAGACCATTGAACCTAAATCTACCAAATATGGTACACTTTAGAAGGTGGGAATGTGCAACTTGAAGTGATTTTTTAATATTTTAAATTTTTTACAGTTTAAGCAAAATTTTGAGGCTTTTTGTCGATAACTTCCGGAATTATATCACTCAAATACCATCCAATAATACCAAATAATAGATGGTATAAAATAACTTTTATACCATCTTAAAATTTAATGATACCAATTTAGTGTGTCTTCCATTTTTTTGCTTAATTTTGTCAATTTTATAAAACATTTCTAATAATACTTTTCAATATTGCAAAAAATTTAAATTGCTTTGTTTCTACAAATATTTAATCGCATTTCTCTTCCTTTGTTTAAGAATGAATTCCATGGAAATTCTGCTTATTTTTTCATATTCTTCGGTAAAATCGAAATGAATTGTACTTTCTTTTTTTATTTCATCAAATTTTTTTATCGAATCTGCAAATAAACCACTCTAAAATATTAGGAAATTCGTCCGGTAAATTTAATTCTTTTTATCAGCATGTTTTAATCCAGCTAACGTGCTGGACGTAAAATACGCTGCACCATGTTGGAGTCAACTGAATCTTTTGCATGATGAATAAGAAAATTAAGTTGGCACTGACAGCGTGCAATTAGATGTTAGATGGCGCGGACGGTTACGTTTTTGATGCAAATGTGTGTGACGTTACGCAAATTGACTCTTTTTTGACGTAAACTTACGTCCCTCCATAGTGGTCTAATGGGGTGTCGGGAAAGAAAAAATTATGACGCTTTTCGTGGTATTTTTAAACGCTTATAGCTCCATAACCAAATAACATAGAGTTGGTTTTAGTTTGATTTAACAGCGAAAGGTACACATTGAAGATTGCAAAAGGAATTTTAAAATTTGGAATTACGGTTTAGTCAGTCGAGTTGCGAAGTTGGTGAAAATCACGAAGAATTTTGATGATGTCACAGCGACCGATGCGCGCACACGCAGTGACCAACCTATCTTCCCGTGCTTTCTCATACCTAACTGTCTGGCGGCCTCGGTCGCTTGCTGCAGTCAGTTAAGAGCGATCTATTAACTGGATTTTCCAAATTTTGTTTTGTATCATTATGATGGGAGACTTCAATATAGACGTGAGGGGAAGGAGAAGGCATTTGATTTTCTTAAACATCATTTTAATCTCAATATGGTTCCTACAAACTATCCAAGTACATTAGGCAATTCATTCACCAATCTTACATTCAAGCAAAATATTACTCCAGAATTGTTGAATTATGTTTGCTATTTCTCGTACCATCGTCCAATTTTACATAAGATTGTTAAAAACATAAATTGTATTCAATATTAACACGTTGATTGCCAGACGCATTATCGATGGTTTGCCCAAGGCGCCGACGTGAACTTTTCATTATGCGATGCATATTTTGCTGCAATATTATTTGCAGCAGATAAAATAAGTTATAAAATCATGCTTTAAGCAGTTTTCGTGGTGGGGGTCACCGGTGCCCCCCACGGCGCGGTAGGCAATTGTTACGATTATCCTTTTTTTCAAACAATCGTGCTTCGATTGCTAAGCGATTACTCTCAGTCTTGAGTCTTATTCGGTGTGTTCTACAAGCAAGTAAGTGCGTTTGTTATATTTTTTCACTCTACATACGTTTTTGCATTTTATATGTTTCATTCAATTTTTTTATTAGCCCTTAAAAATATGGCTTCGAATGAAGATTATTCATCAAGTACATCATCTGACGGTGCAGTTTTACAAAGACCTTCAAAAATATTGCGACTGCTATCAGACAGCGAGAAAAGTTCAGTGAGCAGTTGGTCAGATATGATAAGAGCTTCCACGGTACGTCGGCGTCGAATTGAGTCTGACAGTGAAACTGAAAATAGCGATAACAATGAAAATGATATACCAGAAGAGTTTGATGTGAATTGGAGTATTCCGTTAGGTAATAAAACCAACAACACATTTTCTGATTCGTCAGGTATCAACACATCTCAATCAGAAATTTTTGCTTGTACGGAACCACATGATTTTTATTTCCTTTTTGTTACTGATGAAATATTCGAAATTATTGCAAAGCAAACGAACATCTATGCTACGCAAAGGAGGATTGATTCACCTTTTCTTTGCCTTGAATGGTTCAATCTGACTCATCGCAACTGATAAAATGTATATTTTTCATGTACTAATAAAGTTATTTTTGTATGTTCTATATTGCATTAATTTCTTCAAACCATTATAATAACAATGGTATTATTGAAAAATTTATCAGTATCCATATTTACTATAATTATGTACTTTTATTATTTGCTGCGTCGCCGGTCACCGGTGGCCCCCACGGCGCTGTAGCCAAGTCGAGTGCCGGTCACCCCCATGGCAGTCAATGTGTTAATAATGTGAGTAAATATATTACATTTGAAAACAAGAATTTTTTTTCGAGGAATAAAACCCAACCAAAATCACGAATCAGTCACATAAATTGAGAGTTACAAAGAGCTACTCCAGTCACATAATCTCAGAGTCACAAAGAGTTACTTCAGTCACATAGAGCTACTTTAGTCACAGTTGAGTAAGGTAAGTAAGTTTACACCCCTCAATCCCAGCGGCCATTTCGCAGAGACAGCCTCCCATCGAATTTTTAGGTAGGTTCTTCTACACATTAAAAAGAACTCGTGTGAGGTTAAAATAACACGGTTTAAATCTCTATCACAATCTAATGTTTAAAAATAACCATTAGCAATATTCCCAGTGAACCAGCTGATCGCCAAAGGCAGCTAGTGTCTCTATAAAGCGAGTTTTGTTTCGCATTATAGTCAAGTACTTGCAGAAGCATTGAATGAACAAGTTTCTCTATTATCACTCCCCTTCTTTCTTTTTGAATTCTTGTATGATCAGTTGTTAACCAAACGAAATCGCGAAATTTTAGTAGAAGTGGAATTTTTAGAAGGAAAAGGGGGCATAATTTTTAAGTTGCTTTAAAAAAAAAAGTGTTTCTTTTTTATTTAATGAAATACCTGCTAAACAATTACTTAAAAAATGTTTTAACATTGAATCTAACAATATTATCAAGATTTACAATATTAGAACATTGGAAATATAGATATATAATAATTTGTAGAAGGATGCACTGTTTTTGCATTTGGTTATTAATTGAATAAAATTAATAACATCGAATGAAATAAAATAGGAAGAAAATAACATCATTTAAATTTTTAGTAGTTTTAAGAAACTTTTAACTATGCATTCCAATTTAGGAGAGAATCACTTTTATTTGGGATATATTAACCCAAATTATGTTTTGTGTCTTAGTAATTTATTATGAATATAAAATTACATTTTATATTAATCCAATCAAAAATAATACAATACACAAAAATAGTTTTTTTAACACAAGAGATAAGATACAATGATCATTCCATTTCCCTTTGTATTGATGAGAAATGAATTAAATTTTAATTCAAATAATGTACGGTTGTAATGATGTATTAAAAGTTAAGAAATGTCGTTTCTTCATTTAATATAGAATCATCATCTTGTTCTTTTTAATCAATTCACACAGTATGAAAATATTTTGATAAGTTATAAGCAATTACCATGATTCGAAACTGCAAAGAACTCAGTTAAAAAGTTAGGCCTAGTTATCAGTGAGTATTTCCGTTTTTGAAAATACAAGTAATTTTATCCGGGGGTGGCGCCAGTGGGGTGTCCAGGGGAGGAAAGGTTCCCCTGTTGGGGCACATTTTAATTCCCCATTCACATAACAGGCTATTCAACTAAATAAAGATCTGACAAAAATTTGAGATCATCATTACGTCCCTTCCCTTGTACAACAGGTCGTACCCCCTCCCCATCAGGGAGACTCTAATGCCACTCCTGATTTCATCAAGAATTCTGATCAAACATTTAGCAGGTGACAGCGATTGGCCCATCTGGAAATGAGGAATTAAATTCATGTCGAATTATCATCTCTGTGCATTAGAAGTTGTTGAACATCTTATAATGAAGACTTCAGAAATTTTCAAAGAGGGAATAAACTGCCATGATGGTACTTACAAAATCTATGACAGAACCACTCTAAAGAAAATTATGAGATATCAATTTATGTATTCTAAATTACAGAAGACATAGTCTTTACTATGAAATCAATAGAAATTACTGAAAAATAAACCAAGCTTTTCTTCATTTTTATTAATATATAAAAATAATAATTTTTATAAACCTTTTAGATTATAAATCTAGCTTTGCTTTTAAATCACTAGAAAAATTCAATAAGACCTTGTGGCATAGCTCCATTCAATATAACAAATAGGACTTTTCCAATATAAATACTTAATTTACAAGGTCAATTTAACATAAGGGATTTTTGGAATAATTAATAAAAAACATCACATTTTCCAAAAATTACAATAAAGAAATGCAATGTTCTTGAAATTTTTTTAAAAAGTTGTATTGAGAGTTAATTTTGAGATTGAAGAATCTCTGTTTTTGTCATTTATTAATTTTGTAAAATAAAATATATAAAAGCAAAATATAGTTAAATCATATTTTTAACCCTTTAACTGCGGGCGTGGTTTATAAACTACATATATAAGAAAGTACCCGCAGTTAAAGGGTTAAATATAATCTTAGTACCCAAATACTTTGAAATAACTTTTAAACCAATTAGCAGTGTCATTTGAAGTTCAGTGTGCTTTAAAGAATTTAAATTCACATTAATGATCATTCAATTTTAAAATAGAATGTTAATATATAAACAGTTTATCAAAGGATTTCACAAATTTTTTTCCACAGGAAACTAACACCTTTTCAGATGAAAAAAAAAAAAAAAATGAACACTCAATTCTTTTCTTACAGAAGACTGTAAATTTTAATAAAATATCTTAATTGATGTGGTTTTTTGGTACTTTTCCGTTAGCCGGGCGAAAGCGAAAAATCACCAAATAATGCAGAATTCCGCCAAATTTTGGCAACATTTGCGCCCGGCGGCTTGGCTCGCGTTTGGTTCACAATTGGCAACATCATTTTAGCCAGGCGCAAGCAAAAAATCGCCAAATAATGTAGAATTCTGCCAAATTTTGGCGAAATTTGCACCCGCCGACTTGGCTCACAATTGGCGACATTTACGCCCGGCGACTTGGCTCGCGTTTGGTTCACAATTGGCGACATTTGCACCCGGCTAACAGAAAAGTACTGGTTTTTTAAAATTATTTTTATTACTTATACTGAAGAATCAAACAAAATAATGGACATCCAAGATTCCCAAATAACACTATATGACCCCAAACAGACGTTGAAACCCACAGTTTCTTTTTTATTCCACATTCAGTTTCAGTTAATTGTTCAAATGGAAATGAAATGGAGAATACTCTCTAGATGTCATTCCTTAAGATCTGACATTGGAAAAATTACTGTAAATAACAAAATACAGAGAGTTAATTTTAAAAGAGTTTAATCAGTTTGAATCATCACTTATTGCAAATTTTTTCCATTAAAGTCATATTAATCATTTTTGTTAGAAACATCCATAATAAAAAAAAGTAATAAGTTAATAAAATAGTGAAAGTCACAGACACGTAAATACAACAAATAATCAGTAAGCATAATCTTCGAATTCTTGTTAATTGTATTTAATAATAATAACACAAAAACTGTTCATGAGCAGATGTTATTTAAGTAAGTATTTGTGAATGTATATGTATATCATATATACATAACTTGTGCAAGTAAAAAAGTTGATTTCTAAAGCTAACTGTGAAGAAAAATACATTAACCACAAATAATAATGATAAATTGTTCATAGGCAATAGAAATATTTCATACATATGTATATTACATACAAATAATGTAATCAATTTAATAAAATGTTAATAAAATTAAATGTTAAAATTAACTATAAAGAAAAATGGTCTAAATGGAAATAAGGCATAGATTTTCTAACAGCTATATATATTATAGTTCATATATTCATAGTATCTAAACACAGATACTTTTCAAACATGACACTAAATATTTAAAAACTAATATTCACGCAAGATAAAGAGGCTTGCTTACAAGGTACAGAAAACAATATTTGTAAAACAGCTAGTTGAACAGTGTGTCAAAGAACCAGCTATTGGAATAATTAAATAAATGCACATGAAAATGTCTGAATGAAATCAATTTACAGTCACTTGTTCATAATGAGATTTAATTCTGAAAGTTAATAACAGAATACGCATAACATAATGTTGTTCTACAATACATGCTAGGGGAAAATTATCATTTATCACAAGTTACCTTTATAGTAAAAGAAACAAAAAAGGTTATTTTGCCACCGATATTGTATCGATTAAAATTTTGTTGGTTCCTTTTTCATTTTAAATTTCTCAAGACTAATTTCTAAAGCTGTTCTAATCATAAATTAGAACAGCTTTGACTTTCCTTTATATACATATAGAAAATAAGTTATTTAAAAAAATAGATAATAGAATACACTTCTCAGACACATAAACTCTACTTTTATACTCAATATTTAGAGTAAACTTAGTTTGCAAAATAAACCACTTAAACATGATGCTTTTTCACCCCAGCGATTCTTCCAAAATTCAACTAATTTTTCCTGACAAGATTCTGGAATATTGTCCAACATTAAATTACTCACATTCGAAGAGCTCAGAATACAAATTAGAGTCTCTGTACTTCGCATGTCCCATAAGCATGTTCCAGTCATAAAGACATCAGATAAAGATTTATTGTCCTTTAAAATTAACTTGAGAAAATCCAGAATAGCTACACATGATAACTGAACATTTGATGAAATATTGAAAACTCTCAGCTGTGGACAATGAAAAGCACTCTGAATTGGAAGACTAAGGTCCTCATTTTTTAAATCACAACCTTCTAAATGGATTTCTTGAAGCACAGGAGTGGATATTAGAAAAGCACATATGTTTGGAATTAAAGAATGACTTTGAATGCTATGAGACAGATCCAGTTTTTTCAAACTTTCCTTTGGTAAACTATGCAACAGGTTATTTATACTTCGTTCACTAAAAATATTACCTGCAACATTAAACTCTTCCAAGGAGGAATTTTTCAGAAGTTCGCACAGTTTATAATTTTCAAAAAATGATGGGATTAAATTACATGAATATAAGCTTACAACCTTTAAAGAACTAAGTTGAAGAATAGCATTAAAATATTCATCACATTTTCCATGAAACACATTACTATCCATAATGAAAGTCTTTAAGTATGGAAGTCTGGCTTTAATGCTTTCTTGCTCTTGAAGATAATGAGAAATTTTTTTAACAGTTTC
Source organism: Araneus ventricosus (assembly GCA_013235015.1). NCBI lineage: Eukaryota > Metazoa > Arthropoda > Arachnida > Araneae > Araneidae > Araneus > Araneus ventricosus. The sequence continues at coordinate 100,271 of BGPR01004055.1, forward strand.
TGTAGTTAAACAGCAGCAGCTCATGTTCAGCGAAACTAGAGAAGAAAAAGACGGGAAACAAGATATAATTTCTGAAGCTATCGTATCGGTGATCATTGTCCCACTGAAGTCTAGATGTTGCAAATTCTGAAAATGTTGAAGCACTGAAAAGATTAGAATTATTTGTGGATTAGGAATAGAACAGCCAGAAAAATTTAACTCAGGAGACACATCAAAGTTTAAAAGACGTTCCTGAATTGAAGGGAAAGGCTTCAAACCACGTTTCTCACATAACTGGACATAACGTTCATTAAGAGAGGGCTCATCCCAGAACTCAACAGTTGAAGCAATTTCTTCATTGTTATTGAACAAATTTTTGACTAAATCTGTTCTAGAAAGAAAAGCACCATCTTTTGTCATAAGTGTCAAGTGTGGCTTGCTGCCAAGTAAATCTTGATATCTTAGAGCTGCTTGCTCAGCTAACCATCCAATGGAGCATGAATCTTCTGGTATAGGAACCAGTATAAGTTTATCAGTTATTTTGACTTTTATGCAGAAAGATAATTTTGAACCATCCTTTTTGTTTGCTTGGGGAGTATTACTTCCCTGAAAATTTGTAGGGGGTTCTGTAACAGCTTCGCTAACGTTACTAGATGAATCATTGCTATTATCTTCAATTACAGTTTCCATGCCTTCAGAAGAAGATTCATTTGTAGGAGCCATATAATTAAACAGAGATTTACTGGTACGCACCTGTAGACGAGACATTCTTCGTCTCTTCTTTTTCATTTTAGGAATGGGTTCAGTGTCTTTAATTAACCATTCATCAACAATTTTATCTTCGTCGATCAAGGCTGGAATAGAATCAGTTTTGGGCAGTAAATTAGGTCCAGGAACTACTGATTTTGCACTTCGTCTCAAGTTGGACATCACTGTCTTATATTCTAACTTAGCTTTTCTAGCATCATCTTGACTGCTTCTATTAGGAGGAGGGAATTCTTCAATATTGTCGTCCGAATCTTGATCAGATGATGAATCAGACGAAGATCTGGCACGTTTTTCTGAATGATGTACTGAATCACTATTAGCAGAATAATCATCGGAAAAGTGAAAATCACCGGAAAATGCAAAATCATTAACATTCTCATTAAGTGGTACAGTAACTTTTGCAGGTTGTCCAGCTTGAGCCATTTTTCTCTTCAATTCATCTTCCATTTCTTCAAACTGTTTTAATTCATCTACAGTCAAAAATTCTTGTGCTTCCATTCTTCTTTGAATCAGCCTTTCCAATGGTGTAAAACCTTGATCATCCACAGCAGTAACAGATGCGCCTCTTGAAATCAACAATTGCATGACATGAATGTGTCCACATACGGCAGCATCATGTAGTGGAGTGATGCCTTGACATTCTGGACCACCACGATCATTAATTTTAGCTCCTTTATCCAGCAGATATTCTACAATCTCAGGTGCATTATGATTAACAGCTTCATGTAAAGGTGTCCAACCACAATGGTCTCTAACATTCACTTCATGGCCACTTTCAACTAATTTTTTAACAGTTGCAAATTTTGTCTCAATGCAAGCTTGGTGTAAAGGAGACTCTCCTTTATTATTTACTTTGAAAAATGATCTTTTAGCACGTGGCCTTCTCCGAACACGTAGATCTGATTCAGTATCTTTCAAATCTGGTAGTTCATCCAAACATATGTCACCAAATGGATCTAGGCTTTCTTCTTCAGATTCATCATCTGACAGATTCTGAAATGTATTACATTCTAACTCTACTTTTATTTTTTCAGCATTTTCTGTCATCCGATTTCTTTCATAAAAATCTAAAAGTTTAACTAAGGAGCTTTTCAAGATTTTCTTGTTTGAAACACTTTGTGCAGCAGTAACTGCTCTGATATAACTTGCTTCACCCTTCTCAGGACTATCCATTTCTTCATATACTTCACCCATGTTCATAAGAGACTTTATTTGTTCCTTAGGCTTATTTATATTACAATCCATTTCTTTGCTTAAATAATCAAGTGCTTTGTCATATTCACCAATATCCTTATAAGTCATTGCGATTGAAAAATAAATAGGAGCTCTCTGAGACATTGTACACTCTACATTTTCAAGGCATTTTAAAGTTTCAAAATAATATTCTAATGCTAAATTATAGTTCTCTAAATATGAAAGAGCATCAGCCATTTTCTCAAATATCAGTTTTCTTTCTTCATTATTACTAGAATCTAATTCTTTTAACCTGTTCTGGGAATTGCATAATCCCACACAAATTTTTAAAAGGTTACTTAATTTGTCATGATTTGCTTCTACTGGAGCATACAGTTTATATGCTGTTACAAGACAGGATTTGGCTCCTAGAAAGTCTTTTAACGAAATGAGAACTCTAGCCTTAGACATTAGTTCTTCCATCAATAAAATTTTATCGTTCAGTTTTTTGGCAGATTCTATTGCACAATCTATAGCCTTCAGAGCATCTTTATACTGCTGATGTTTAAAAAGCATTGAGGCAAGAAAACTTTGGCACCGATATAAATCTTCATATAGATTAAATTTTGTTGCCAAAGCTACAGCACGGCCAATATAAGTAGCACACTCAGTTATACTCTCACGGCATTCACATACAAGTCCTAAATTCAATAAGCAACGAGCTTTCATTTCAGCATACTCTTTGTCAGTTAAATCAGCTTTTGTATACTCGCATAATTCCAAAGCTTTGAAATAAGATTTTTCAGCTTGATCAAGAACTTTGGAATTAGCACAATCATCTCCACTATCATCCTTCAATTTGATGTATTTCAAATACAATGTCCTTCCAAGAGTTGCCCAGGCACGTTGTTCTTCTACTTTATTTTTCAAGGAGACAGCAATATCCAAATATGTCTTAGTATAAGAAAATGCTTTTTTAAAGTTTCCAAGTTCGGCGTAACATTCGCCAAGTTTACGATTCGCAACAGCAATTCCAAGATGATCATCTATTTGTTGAGTTAATTCTAATTCATACAGATGATGTGGTAAAGCATCTTCATACTGTTCCTTTGCAAACAGTTGACATCCGATATAATTTGAATATTCCGCGGCTTCTTTAAATTTACCAAGATTAATTGCTTTGTCTCTGTCCTTTTCTATTTTTTTCAGATTATCATCCATCTTTATAAAACACAGAGTTTACATTTATATGATGAAAGCAAAACTATTCAGTTAGACAAGTTTCATAACGTTTCGGGTTTGGCGCTCTTTCTTATGAAACTGAAATATAAACATAACAAAACATTTAAAGGTTACAGTTAACTTCATAACTAAATGAAGAACACTAATGTTGTTTCTGTAAATTAATCTCATTATAACATCTTATAGTCTTAATCATTCTAATTCATAAAAGAAATTTGTTTTGATTAAATCATCTAAAAGAGCTCTATGCTTAAAATAAAGTTTTTCCAATGATTTGTTTAAAAAAATAATAAGGGGAAGTGTAAGGAAAGCCGACTTCGAACTCCCACGAGGAACAGTACACAAGCATGGTAATCGCGCTAACCCAAAACTAATATGAAAATGATGATATAGCACTGAATAGTGACACCTCAAGTGAATCTAATGAACTGATTCTCGATGTGATTAATAAGTCTTAATTTTTTCAACTCTTTCAAAATAAAGATTGTAGTTATTCTTTAAGATTATGTTGATTACCACCTCTAGATTTCGTTTCTTGAGCAAACATTTCAAATATTGCATTAATCAAAAGGTAATTAAAATACACTTTATAATATTGTATTTTCAGCAAATCTCAATGTAGAAAGTTGATGCTAGACTTGTAAATATACTAATAACTAGAACTCCCGAGTTGTTTTAAATATATGTATTGGATTACAGAAAGCTTTAGCACATCAGGTTTCAGTTTTGTAATTATCTTATTTTCTATTTCGTTGGACAACACCTTTAGTGTTGTGGTAAATATGGAGTGTACCGTACCAGCTTACTTCTCACCAATTTTTCTTGACGCAATTTCATGTCCCATCGCCAAATACCGTTTTGGATGTGCAGTGCACTTTTTATTTCTCTCTTGCGCATGCAGCACCTGAAAACGAGAGATTGAGCACGCAATGGCTGCGGCATTTCAAGCATGTACTGGGCAAATTTTTTAACTTAAAAAAACATCAGCGGCTTTGCTTTCACCAGAGCGGAATAATCGTAGCTTCTCTTATTAATTGAGAAAAGAAACACACAGAATAACATACACGTTACTGAACCGATATTTCATCTGAAGAATTCCAAACGAAGTTTTATTCAAATTCGAATTTTTTCGACCAATCACATTGAAGCGTTGAACAAAACAATCAATCGAAAAGTGGCGCAATATGGCCTGATAAGCAAAACACCGATGAAAAGATCAATTTGTGTGCATGCATGCTTGTCACTCATTAAAAACATCTAGACGCATCCAAAACAAATGTTCTCTCATCGCCGTTCTTGGCATCAAAAAATTGACGATCCTAAGAGGAACGAAGTAAGTCGGTACCTTACACTTCACATTAACCAATGTTGCATCTTCTATGATGTATATCATCATACATTATGTGAAATAGATCTGTTTTAAAAGTCAATTGCCATGCAATATTTTCGTGTACTTGTTTAAATTCAGTACTATATACTGACTGATTTATGCAATATTTCTACATGTAATATTTCTTTTTGATGAAAGTATGTTTGATCCTGACTTACTATAAGTTTAAAAAATATTTTTTAAAGCTAAACAGTAGCTGTTTGTAGAAGCTTAGTCAAAATTATTTTTTAAAGTTGTAGTATTTACTATTAAAACTCATATATAACGAGAAGGATTTTCTTTTCTTAGATTGAATGCTCTAGTGCTTTGAGATAATTATATATATAAAAGCTTCAGTTATCAAAAATAGTTTTGAAGAGATGGGTAAAAGAATTATCTGCAAAAAGATCACAATTTATTTCTACTTGTTTTTAACAAATTAAATATACATCTAATTTTGAAGAGTTTAGTATGATTTAAAATAAATTCACAGAGCAATGTAGTTGGTTCCTAGGTTGTTATTATTTTTCAGAAATTTGAAACTACTACCAATTTTTTCCTTGATATAAACTAAAATTTTGCAAGTGTGAAAGATTATTATTATTATTTTACAAAAAGAAGTATTTAGGTGGTATTATATGTTCTAAGGGAAGATCATAAACTTAATACATGCTTCAAAATACATCTTAGAAGAACACACTTCTTTTCTAAATACGATTTTTGTCTTAAAAAATCTGTGTCTAAGTCTGATTTAAATGTGACATTTGTGTTTTAAATTTTTCAACATTTTTTTATAATAAGAAATTCCTTATAAATTTTATTTTGTATCATATTAAAATACCATTTTATTTTGCATATATCTTTATAGAATTATGTAGTATTTGCTAAGCTAATTTACCTATAAATCTGTTTCTGCTTACTTTTCAAAAAGGTATATTATATTAGCATTTCATAGATTTTGTTTTTATTATCTACTACTAGCCGCCTTCGGCGACCAACTTGTTTGCCAGAAATATGATTTCAATTGAATCTTGCATCATTTTATATTCAGGTTTCTCTCAACAATGCGATTTTAAACTTAAGATTGTGGTAGATATTTAACCCCTTTTCTGTTCATTGTCTATGTAAATGTTCCTAATGGAGTCAAGTAACCTCTAATTCCATGTTGTTGGCACTATCTTCACTTTCTTATTCCTCTTGCAAAATATGCATTTGATTTCAAAATTAAAATTATGTACTACATTTCACGGCCAGCAAATGTTAGCTGGATTAAAACATGCTAAAAAAAAGAATGAAAACGTAGCAACCATAACCATTCAGCTTAATGGTTAATATTTCTTAATGTAAGCAAGGAAATATCTCGGAGAGCTTGGTTTACATATTTCACAAAAAATTTTGAAATAAAAATGAAAGCAAAATGGTTTAGGTTATTATCTCAGTTGACAACAATGAAAAAGAAATATGCAATTAAATATTTGTTTAAACAGTGAAAATGGTTCGAGTTGCATTGCAACAATGAAAAGTGTTGTAAATTGTGCCAAAAATTATTTTTTTAAATTTATTAAGATTTGAGAAAAAATTGTACGTCAACTTAATTGATATCATTGGAAAGGCAATTTTTTACTCTTCCAGATGGTGTAAAAATGATTTTTGTGCTGTAATATTTTTGGAAGTTATTAAGGAAAAATGCCAAAATTTTGCTTAAATTTTAATTAATTGAAATTTCAGAAAAAGAGCTCTGAGGTGCACATTCCCACCCTCCAAAGTATGTTCGTGCCAAATTTCGTAGATCTAGGTCCAGCGGTCTGCCCTGTAGAGCGCCAACATATAGAGAGACGCACATATTCTCCTTTATTATTACTGTCTCTCACTGATCCGGTAATGCTCTGACGTCACCAACAATAAAATTCTTGCCATAGCACTGTGAGACGTTAAACATCATTATTTCATTGTTAGAGCACATGAATTTCAGTAATTTTAAATTTAAAAAAGTAATTGTCATTCTAAATTCAAATTTAATAGCTCTAAAATAGTGAAATAAAATTTTCTATCGATTGATATAAAATTTATCTCCCTATGATCAATAGTTCCCAAGAAATTTTAAATTATATTAATCATATGTTTCAAATTAATTCCCTTTTTTAATAGAAAGTAGTAAATCACATCAGTGGTATATCATGCACGTGATATAGTTTGGACGCCACGTTGCATCTGATTATTATTGCAATCGTGATGATAATTTGATAATATTTTTTGGCAACGTTAAAATTTACACAAAGACATCTGAAGTACAATGAAAATTGTTAAACATCAAAAAATACCTCACACAGAATGTTATTTACCAAGAGGTTTCTTTGAATAAAGAAATATGTAAATAAAAATATTTCCTGTTATAAAATGATATGTTTATTTTATTTGTTTTCAATCAATGTTAAACATTTCTCCTGCATATATATCTATTTAAACACATCAAATTTGATGGGAAATGTCTTGAATGAAGAGGCAATTTGCACCTGTCATACCATGATGGGTGATTTTCTAGTTAGTAGAGGTTGATCTTTTTTAAAATATGAAAATGTGATTTTTCAGAAGTAAATTATAATTTAAATGTTTCCTTCAGCAAATTTTTTTTAAAAAAAAAAATCATATTTAAAAGTTTATGGCAATTACTACCTAGGTATGTAAAAAATTACTCTATCAAGTGTATGAATTCTTTATATATCACTTTAATAAAGTAAAAGAAAAATGCCATATTAAATAATAAATTGGGAGGTTTGGAGATAAATGATTATTTGTCATTGAAGTTCTGAATGTAATTAATTTCATTCTTTAGAAGATAATTGATCTTAAAACCTGATAATTTTTTTTCTTAATTAATAAACTCATCTCATACCTAATTGATCAGCTAATAATTGAACTAAATTCTTTAATGCTTAAAATCTGAACCTTTGAATCTAAAGTAGGCCCTTTGATGATTCTTATTTCTTTATTTAGAGCAATGGTTTAATGAATTATCTATATGTATAAAAGAGCAATCATTTTGAGTATGTCTGTAAGGTTTTTTTTGTTGTTGTTGTTGTTCTTTATGCACTCCCAGACCATTTGACTTACCTGAATCAAATTTGGCACTGTGGTGGATTAGCATGAAAGGGCCATAAAAATTATTTTAAAATTCAAATTGGATTTTTATTTATTCAATTTTAAGTGGTAAATTTGGCCATTTTTTCCTATTTTTGCAAATTTTCTTTTTTCACTATTATTATTAACATCCGGTGTTTAATTTATTAGTTCTTGCATTTTTTATTTATTTATTTCGCTTCATATATTATTCTTTTTGAGAACATAAAAAAATATTGTTTTCTTGCATTTTTCTCTCTCTTTTCTTTCTTTTGGTGTTTTATTCTGCAACATCTATTGTTTATTGATATTTAATATTTTCTTAAGTTTATATTTTTAATCAGCAATGCTGGGAAAATTCTGTACAGTAGAATTGTTCCTTATAAAGATGTATTAATTATTACATATATGGTTTATTGTTTAAAAGTTTAAGATAAATGTTCTTTGTCCAAACTTCTCATGTTTTCTTTCAAACCATTCTTTTGTAAGTGTAACAAATTTTTTTCAGTCTCCAGTCTTATATTTTAAGTACTGAACTGATTACGGCTTAACCTGTGGTGGTTTTTTTTTTATGTATTGTTTCTCGAGGCACAAAATGCATGTAATGTGAATTATTGTGATTGTTTTTATTTCAAGCTTGAAAATTCAGTTCTTCAAATTGTTTGTACGATAACGACTTCATTTTGTTAACAGCTAAATAAATCGATTTTTGATATAAAAATTGGCTATTTTCTGAATCTGACGCTACATAAGGTTATAAAAATTCTTGATTTGTAAGGATATTTATGTTGTTGGGGAAGTTAGTGAAAATATTTGTAGAAAAAAGTTTAGGTGGGCAATGAAAAAATATGGATCCCGAGCAATGCCAGATTATCAGCTAGTTATATATAAATTTGTTTATCATATTCGTTAACTTTTTTTGTTGTTGTACTTAAGAACAGTAAATTAAAAACATTTGAAAGTATGCATATGTATAACATTTGAAGTTTTTAGAAATTTCTTTAAAACATTGTGCCAAGCTTTGACTTCAGACCTGATGTATGACATTTGCAAATAGAACCTTTTCTGAATATATTTAAGAATCTTAAATATTTTAAATGATATTTTAGTTATTTAAAGAAGAAATGTAATACTTTTGCATTGGCTTGACTGCAGCTTTTACCAATTATAATGCAAAATATCACTTTACTGTCACTAAAATATTTGCTTTGTACATCAACTTGTAGCAAAGTTGTTGAAAAACTATTTTCTGCAACTTAAAGTTACCATATTCTCTGAAAGTGATGTGCATTTTAGCTGCTGTCGAACTAATAAAAAGTACTGACGATTTCATAACCCAAAATTATTTATTTATTTTTTTACTTGGCATTCCACTTGATATTGAGTTTTTATTCACTATTTTCTTTGGTGAGTATTTCACTTTTTTCTTTTAGAAATGCAAGTCCACAGTGTTCTCTGGCATTCAACCTACAGGAGTGCCTCATTTGGGAAATTATTTTGGAGCTATCAAAAAATGGTCATCTCTTCAAAATGAAGGAAAAAATTGTGTGTTCAGTGTTGTAGATTTGCACTCCATCACTCTTCCACAAAACCCAAAAATACTGAGGTGCTGAAAAGATCTTTGTTCCTTTGTAATATGTCTTCTCCTTTGTTTGTGCATGAGGGCGGGCCAAAAAAATACTTTTTCAAAATTCAATTTGGATCACTTTGTAAAAGTTGTTAATAGCTCATTATTATTATTTTTTTAATATTGTGGTCAAAGCTTTGGGCTTGAAATTTTGACTTTGAGAAGGTCTGCAACAAGTGATACTTCGAATCAGAAAGCTTCTAATAAAATAGTCTAATAGACAAAAAACACGTTAAATATGTGGTGTATGTTTTAAAAGGGGGGGTTCAAGAATGTTTTGTTGCTGATAAGAGATTTAGGCCCCGTTAATGGTCAGCAACAGCCATTACACACTATACCTAGCCTCTTGGAGAGCTTTTTGGAAGTAACCAAAATCACTTATACAGGCCTTCTAAATCGAACCAATAGGACCCAGAGTACACAAAAAAAGAGGTGACTGCAACATACGTAAAAACTGTATATGAAAATGTGTGAGCATGAGAATATTCATGTGATGGCAGTTGATTCTGATTGTGATCATAAACTGGAAAGACATTTAACTTTTGTTTTTTGTTATCTTTTAAACTTTAAGAATTTTCCTTTGCTTTTTTGTGTTTCTATTTCAGTTTGTTCATTTTAGTCATGTCGATATTCAAAATTATGTTCTGTTAATATTATCTGTTTTTCAAATTATGTTATTCAAATTCTAAGGATTTTTTTGCTTTCAATTAAGCTTCGCACATACTCAACCAACCGACAGGGCGCCGCTCTGGCTCCGAGTTCGGGTGTATACATGGTGATAAAGTTGAGTCAGATCCGAATAAAATTTGCATCTGCCTGTTCCAAAATAACTCTTGTGTAGCTTCAAAATGGATCATTAATCTAACTAAATTAAACTTGAAGGTGAATTATTTCCATTGCTCTAGCAGTACAATCTCTCCCTTTTCTTTTGTTTGAAAGATAATGAACTGTATTAAGGTAATGTACTCTAGATAATGTACTGTGAATAAATGAGACTGTTTAATATGAAACTCGCCTTATATTTCTTTCAGCCATAACATTCACTTAGTGGCTGCTTGCTTGTTGGCTTCTGGGATTGATCCCAATTTATCTGTCTTCTTTTTACAGTCTCAGGTAATTCTTAATACATGTGATTTATTTTTAGTAAATTTTATTGCATTTCATAAAAAACAGTAATCTAGAGAACAAAGAGTATATCAAATTGATTGATAAATTTTCATTTTCTTTGAAAATATATATCAGTTCCCTTTATAGCTGACCCTATTTAGTGTCCAACACATTGCACAGTTTTTGGGAGATATGTACCAAGAATCCTAAACTGAGTTTAATTAGTTTATTATTCAAATTTTATTTTATTCATTAAATTTTTATCATATGTTTGCATATTTACTGAATATAAACAGAGCCATCTTAACAAATTCGAGTGCCTTGGGCTGGAATAATTTGGCACCCCTTCTGAACCATAACTAGGAATTTGAGCACCTATAATGCAACGAAAATAGCTGCCTAATAAAACAATTGAGGAGCAGAAAGAAAAAAGCTCCTCCGTTCTCTGATAAACACATTACAATTTTGAAAATTGGCACTTTTTCGAAATATGATTTTGCAAGCCAGCTTCCACCAACCCTAATTAGCACATGATTGATTTTAATGTTACATTAAAGATTTCAAAACATATTCAAGCATTCTCTCCTATATTAATAAATTTTGAGCTCATATGCATGTTTATGCAACATTACAAAAGTGATAGCTTACAAAACGTAATCTTTTTTTTTTTTTTTTTACTTTTTAACATACCTAAAATTCTTATTAAATAAATTTTTTACTCCAAAATTATAACAAAATCACTAGAAAATTTTTAGACTCCCACTGTAGAAAATATTTAGGTACTCTTGGATCAACGGTGCTCCTGGGCTGCAGCCCATTAGATAAAGCGATCTTGAATATAAAGTTCTAAAAAGCTGTTAAAAATGGACCAATATGTTTTATTTAATTTTTATTACAGTGCTAAAGGAATTTTATTTATTCAAAAGATACAACAGTTATAATGAGGATTATGTAGTATGTAAAATATTGCTAAATCTAGTCTTAATTAATTAGTTTGATAAGAAATATGGTGTGGGATACACAAGCTCTATGTCCCACCCCCTTATTTCCAAGGTCTAATTGAAATGATGACTAAATAGGCATGATAACAATAATTTGAAACATGACTAGAAAATCATTTTCATGTTAGTTCTTTGATAAATATCAATGTCACTAATAGTGAAGCTAATTAAATATTAAGGTTAAAAATTGATTTTATAAAATACCATGCTGCATATTTATTTACTTCCTTGTATTCTAAACTCAGGTCCTTTTTTTTTTTTTTTTTTTTTTGCTTCCTGTTGTCGTCATGTCAAATAATAAGTAGCAAAGAGATCCCAGTGGGTAATGCAGTTTTTCAGCAGAGCATAGAAATATTAGTGAAGTATGTTGTGTAATCCCAAATAATGCATTAATATGTTTAATTATTACAGGTTCCGCAACATACTGAATTAGCATGGATACTTGGATGTCTAACTACAATGGCAAGACTAACCCATTTACCACAATATAAGGTAACTAGAAAATCACCCGTCATGATATGATGGTTGCAAATTGTCTCTTCATTCGAGAGATTTCCCGTCAAATTTGACGTGTTTTAATATGCGAGAGAAATGTTTAACATTAATTGGAAACAAATGAAATAAACATATGTTTTATGACAGGAAATATTTTTTTTATTTACATATTTCTTTATTCAAAAAACCTCTTGGTAAACAACATTCCGTGTGAAGTATTTTTCGTTCTTTAACAATTTTCCTTGTACTTCCGATGTCTTTGTGTAAATTTTAACGTTGTCAAAAAATATTATCAAATTATATCATCACGATTGCAATAAATAATCAGATGCATATTGGCTTTCAAACTGTATCACACGCATGATATACCACTGATGTAATTTACTACTTTCTATTAAAAAACGGAAATTAATTTGAAATATATAATTAATATAATTTAAAATTTCTCGGGATCTTAGATAGATAAATTTTATATCAATCGATAGAAAATTTTATTTCACTATTTAAGAGCTATTAAATTTGAAATTAGAACAACGATTACTCTTTTAAATTTAAAATTACTGATATTCAGGTTCTCTGACAATGAAATAATGCTGTTTAATGTCTTGCAGTGCTGTGGCACGAGTTTTATTGTTGGTGAGTCTGAAAGTTACCGAAAGACAGATCTGGGCTATTATATTAGTAATAATTTCAAAAAGTACTCTTCATGTTGTAGAATGTGAAACAATGGTAAAGAAACTTCATGCAACCAATATTTTCTTTTTCAAATTTAAACAGTGGGAGTATTATTCCCTCGACTTTCTTGTATACTTACACAGTATGGTATTTTTTGTATTTAGTTTCAAGGTGTAGTGAAGAAAATCAAATATGCAATTTGGACCTCTCCCCGTTGACTTAGTGGGTACAAAATTTGATGTGCATCTACTATTTTGATATTAAGACCACATGTCATATTTCAGTCATCTTGCTTGTTGTGTTGAGTTTTTGTGTTCACTTACACATGGACAGAAAAACAAATAGATAGTCTGCATTTTGACTGATTTGGTAAAAATTTGATAGAGATCTACAATTCTAATATTAAAATCATATGCCAAATTTGGTTTGCATGTGCATTTTTGATTTATGAAACTCGCATGGATGGACAGGTAAATTTATAATTTCAATGTAAAAAATTTATATGTTCAATGTATAATTCAAATGTCAGTAATTGCAGATTATGCCAAATGTTTGGCATAATCTGCATGCCAAATTTTTTCCATATAGTTCATTGTGTTTTTGAGTTATTGTTTTCACTGACTTACAGACAGGTATAATTTCAAAGATGGTTCCCTCAGGCCCATGGAAGGCTAAAATGTGGAGATTCTTCAGAATCTTGAGGTTAAAATTTTTGCTGATTACAATGTTTTCTCCTTGTATAGTTTATATGTGACAAAGTAAAGAAACAAGATTTTGTTGGAAATTCAGTACATTGTAGAAAAATTCTTTAATCCTGGTTGAAAAGCATGTTAAAAAATGTCCAAATAAAGAAAGAAAAATTATCATAAATGTTCCTTCTATTTGTAGCTAACGTTGATGAATGTCCATCTTTGAGCAATTAATTTATGAAAATAGTGTGGTCTTTAAATATCCTGTAATATAAAGTTTTTATATTTCAGATTTATGTTCAGATCAGGAAAAAGAATTGTAAATCTAAATTAGTTGTAAATTATTAGAATATTTAAATGGTTTTTCTAAACTTTACAATAAATTTAGTCAAAGAAATAATAATTTTGTGCTAATTATATCAATAAATACTTTTTTTCAAAAATGTGCATGCATTATTACACATTAAAACTTCACAATGTTACTGTGAAAGCATATCACATGCTACTTGTTTTTATGCACATGAAAAAGCTTTCAATTCTACAAAATGTTCTAAAAACGCAGTACTCTTTAATTAGTAAGTCTATTAAATACAGTCATAAAAAAAAGGAATAATTGACCATTAGTCAATGAAATCATTTCACTTAATCTGTGATGGTTATTACTTAATATGAGTTATAAAACTGCAGAAAAATCCATGCAATCAAAGGTAAGTATAAACTTTTAATTCATGTGAATGTTTCATATTTTTGTGTAAAAATTCTGCAAAATGTTTTTTTTTTCACAAGTTTTTTCTCTCTCCCTCTCTCTCTGTTAATGTCTGGTTTAGTCATCATATGAACAATAATCTGTTCTTCAAAACTCGCAGTCCAGTAATAAGTGTTTGACATTACTAACTGAAGATCATGATAAAACAATAAAATGTTATCACTCATGTCTCAAAATGATTTTGTTTGTTCAATAAAGAACTTTTATGTTTTCTTTTCAAATAAGTTTTGCACATTTAAAGATAGTAAAAGAAGAAGAGGAAAGAAACGCTTTCAACCCGCAAAATTATAAATTCCAAAAGTACTGCAGTGAAACTTTGAATAGTTGAATCAATGAACCAAAATTACTTACAGTTTTGATCTAGATATTTTAATAAATCATTTGGAAAAAAATGTAGGGTTTGCAATTATTTTGGGCATTATTTATTTTATTTTTTGTATAAATAAAAGGAAGTATTGATATACTTTGTAGGCTATTTCATTGACATTTTATCAGTTTCTGAATAAAATTATTATGAACTTTATAGTATGTTAAACTTAATACATTGGCTCGGCGGTTGGATAAAAAACTTGTGTTTTGAATCTTGGTACAGTGTCAGAATTCCAGTGTCTGGAGATTTCCAGTGTTTTACCATGATCATATTTATAAATAACATATTTAACAGTCAAAAAATGTTTGAAAATGTTCTGTTTATTATAGAAATTCTATTCTAATTTGATGTTTTGAAACTATACTTTTTACGAATTAAAAAGGAATAGGAGATAATGGCTAAAAGTTCTTATAAAAGGCCCAATATTGATGATGAACTATTACACTGTTTCAGTAAATAATTGTTTCTAAAATCTCAGTTGATTAAAATCAAATTTTCATTGAGTTATAATCAAATGATATAACTACATTTTGTAATTTAAATAAAATTTTAGAAATTATTATATTAATTATGGAATTTTAATGTAGATATGCATGTGTTAAGACTTGTTGTTTTTATTTTTAATCTCATTATAAATTAAATGTCACATTCATCCTGTACCATGGATGAAAGTTGAAAGAAAAAGCATCATAGCTTATCAGGATTTTTTTTAATTATTTGAAAGCTGACTGGCAAGCATATAAATTTCAAGAAAAAGAGAAGATATTTTTTTTAAAATTTATAACTCCAATTCAGTGTAATGAATGATTTTATATTTGACAGAAGAGCTATAAACATCAGACATTTATATGGCATGTAAATTTTATCCTACTCATTTTGTCCTTTGAAAACTAACATGATTTTTGTTTAATTGATTAAGTCCTCACAATAGGGTTAAATTCTTATATTTCCTATCTTCCCAATGTTAATACTGTATTGTTCCCTTACTTTTCTTTACAGGAAAAATCAGGTTCAACTGAAAATATTCCTTTGGGATTGTATATTTATCCTATTTTGCAAAGTGCTGATATATTAATGTACAAGTGAGTGAACATCTTTCATA
The DNA here is from genome assembly GCA_013235015.1 of Araneus ventricosus. NCBI lineage: Eukaryota > Metazoa > Arthropoda > Arachnida > Araneae > Araneidae > Araneus > Araneus ventricosus. The sequence goes on from BGPR01004055.1 coordinate 115,751, forward strand.
TTCATGAAAATGGGAAGCAGTCTTTTATTATTACAAATTTTAAGTATTGTTTTCAAAGTTAAAACAATATTATGCTTTGCTGAAGTATATATTTTAAAATCCTCCATTTCAAATGCATTAACTTTTTATTATTATTATTTAGATGTCACAAGAAACTTTAAATTTTTTGGTGATTTTAATTGATAATTTGAATAAAATTAAAATATTTAACTCTTAAAATATAAACTTGAAAACAATTAAATCTTTTTAAAAAATTATGCTTGTCTTTCATAATTTTTGAATTAATAGATGACATTTCAACAATAAACCAGAAATATTTTTTCTTTGAAAAGAACATAAAAAAGATATTTTTTAAAAATTGCTTTAAAAAAGTATACGATTAAAAAAAAGATACTTTAATTTGGGTCTTAAAAGTTATTTTGTTTGAAAACTAATTGTTATAAACAGGATACCTTTATGAACAGTTGCATTCAAAATGTAATTTTATTAATTTAGCTTCGATTATGCATCATTGACTGAATTGGTATTTAATGTAAATTGCTTCTAAGTAATCTGTCAAGCTTTCCCTGTAAAAACTTAGAGAAGGGCTCAACTATTTATAAAATAAATGTGTTTATTGTTAGCATTTTGACATCCGCACTTGAACATTTCTTAAAGTTTTCTGTTCAAAACTTAGTTTTATTCATTATTTATTAAGTTTTATTCATTACATAGGTAATGATCAAACAGACAGTTAAAAGTATTAATTGATGGATAAATTTTAAGTATCCATTTGTTGTAAATTAATTATTACTCTTCCATATTTATAAAGTAAATATGAATGTTTATATTTATCAAATGAATTGCGGGAAAAAATTTAGTTAAATGGAGAGGTTAAAAATCTTACCATTTTTTTTTTTAATTTTCCAATACTTTTTTTATGCATACAAATTTACATCTTTCTACATAGAATTCTGTCGTTATAAGTTAGTAATATGAAGGACTTTGAAACATCGCATGTATTTTTCTCAATTTTAAATAAATAATAATAGTAATAAAAAAAATTTCTCCAAATTAATTTCGCATTTTTTTCTTCCTCTTCCCGACTTTTCCTTTTTTCATTGGATTTATAAGCTTTTTGACACTTAAATTGCAAATAGTAGCTATTGTGAAATAAATATCATTATTTCACAATAGCTACATTAGGTAAATATCATTATTCATAGGCAGGTGGGAGAGGGAAGACTTTACTCACAAAACTGATCTATATTGTTATTGACAGTGTTAAAGAACCTAAGAAAATCTACATGCAAGTAACTCATCTGTGATATTGCAGTGTTTTAGAGACCTTTAAATGATGATAATAAGTCTTCCTTTCAGTTTTTTCAGTCATTGAGAAGTTCATCTTAGTATATTTATACCTACTATGGCTATGATTTTAGTATATATCCAGATATATATTTCTGTTAATAGGCAAAAGGTATCAGATCTGCCAGATTTTAGCTTGAAATTTTTACTTTTTTTCTGAAACTAATTAATTACAATTTTTTCAACTATTTTAGAGCAAGTGAAGTCCCTGTTGGAGAAGACCAATTGCAACACATCCAGTTAAGCCAACATCTAGCCAAACTGTTCAATAACAGATATGGGAAAACATTTCCCATTCCACAGCCTTTAGTTGGTAATTTAATATGTCATTCATAAATATTTAGCAGTTTTGCATATAATGTTTGGAATAGCTCATCCTACTATCATTGCTACTTTTTTTTATATGGCTAGTATTGAAACAAAATTGTAGCATTTCTACTAGATTCAAGTTACTTTACTTCTTAAACAAAATTAAATATCACTATGATGTGATTGTTAAAAATGTATAATAATTAAAATAAACTGTCATATTTTATCATTTTAGTAATAAGTCGTATACATTTTGTCTGAAATAACAGAGATTTTTTTTTACATTAAAAAAATATTCACTGTTTATTTTATTTACTCCAGTTTATTTCTACATTAAACACCAGGCTTTATTCATAGATTGAAATTAAAAGGTTTAAAATCTTGAATAAAACTGCTTAGGAGTTGTGAATGTACAATGACACTGACAATGTGTGATTGACATGGTTGTAAAAATGCTTTTTTATATTATATTTCATGAAAAATATTCTGTAAAGTTAACAATGTATATGACATTGTGTTTCTTAAACTGAATTTTTAAAAATATAAAAGAATTTATATCTTTTGAAGAACTAGTATTATTCTTTATAATACAATTTTTGAGTCCTTAATTTTTCTATGTTTTAAAAATTTGTATGCAAGAATAATATGTTAATATCTACTAGACTATCTTTAGATATTTCATTTCTGATTTCTTAATGTTTTATGAATAGTGGCAATTCATATCTAAAGGCATATTTCATTTTTTATCGGAATAAATTTCATTTGTATTTTTCACAATATATCAGCAAATTTTGCTGAACATTTTTTGTGAATAGATGTATGATAAATGTTTTGCAGATGAAGTCTTACTAAAATTTTAGTTGTTGACAATGTTGTATATTCATATAAATTGGGACTGCTTTATGATAAAGACGATTTTTAGATTTTATGCAGTGATAATCAGGTATCTAAAATGAAAAGAAATCAGCATGCAATTCCCATCACAAGAATTAATGAGCCAATACAAAATATATTACAATATATTCTACTTGTCAACAATACAATTCATCAAACACTTGAAAACTCAAGAATACTGTTTTCACAAATTTATTGTGTCTACCTTAACAACTTTTCATCTTTTTTGTTTCAGTTTCATAATTTAAATTAAGGATTCTTAAATTATTTACACCCATGATTTAGTTAAGCTTACAGAAGCTGAAGTACTAACTGTTTTTTTTTGTGACCCCAATGTTTTTCTGTGTCACCCCACTGGGGTTGCCTACATTGTAAAAAGCTCTGATTTAAATCAACACAATTTTGATTTTAACTCATATTTTGTAATTTAAACTGATTATTTGATTTTAAGAATAAGAACTGCTTGAAAGTTATCTCAGTTTACTTGTTATCGTTTTTGAAATAAGTAACATACATTAAACTGTTGATTTAAAACTAAAGTGTAAATCAATAAAAAAAAAATTTAGGAAGGAGCTGTAAAAATCAAACTTTTGATCCCTCCACCCTCTTTGATCCTAAAGAGAAAAGGAAACTATTGATGTTTAAATTTAAATATATTTGGGATTTCAAGGAAGGAAAAAAAGGACACACTATTCCATTTATTATTATTATATTCCAAAACTAGTGTCAGATTTTAAAAATAATTAAACAGTCTTAGAAACCAGGGTTCGTATGGTCCTTGAAAATGATTTTAATTTCAAACACTATGGAAACTTCTTGAATTTGGGTTTTACTCCTTATAAACTCCTTGATTTTCAATTTTTAACATTTCTTTTATTAAATGTGTACTACGTTTCACCAATAAAAAGGATTCTAAATCGCCGCCGTATCACTTACCTAGTATTTTACGTTGCTTTTTCCACTATTTGATGTTCATCTCCTAGCAGTATCCAAAATTTAATAATTGGTTTTAAGTGCCAATCAGTAATAAACAAAACAATAGAATTATGCAAATTGAGAATGTTATTTCTCTTTTATTATTTCAAAAAATTAACTATATTTCTTTAAATTGTAACATATGGTTTGTTGTAAAGGGTATATATTGTGATTTTGGAGTTGAAGGAAAAGAGATACTATTAATCAATTTTAGCTAAATTTTTAATAATCAAGAAATTTTGTTAATTTTGTTTTCTTCATATACTATTTTATAAGCAATGAAAATGCCAAAAAACAGTTTCTAATATCTAAATCCATGTCTCTCTTTGCACCTCTATATTTTAAATACTGGATCACTGTGCATTTCAAAAGGTGTCTAAGCGGCACCACTCTACTTTTATATAAATAGATTTAACATGGCATTCTTGGATAAATCAACTTAGTATAAACTTATAAAAGAAATAAATATAACCACATTTATTTGAGTTATTAGCAATGTTTAAATATTCTAATATAATTGTTGTGTACTTTAAAAAGGGAACCCTTTTTCATGCATAAATACTGACTCCTTGAAAATTTTGAAAATACTCCTTGATTTTTAATTTAAAAAATCAGTAAGAATTCTGGAAGCATTCCAGTGGTCTTAATAGAATATTTCAGGATTATGGTAATGCAAATTTGTCTTAAATTGTGTTTGTTCAACAAATATAATCAAGCAGTTTTAAATAAAGTAACTAAAAAAAATTTCAGAGAACTTTAGAATCACTGTTAAATACTTGACTAAAGGCAACTCTTAAAGGAAAAAATCTTGCATATTTTTTCTTCTGGTTTATTTAACTATTTAAATCTGCTAAAATAATTCTCTTTGTGAGAAGAAAGAAAATTTCTGTCACAGAAATAACCATTAAAAAAAATTGTAATAATGATTATATTATACCATTTATGTCTTAACTTAATCTTGATCCCCAGTGGCAGTGATTGGGAGTTATTTGTGGGATGTGTGTGGAGGGGAAGCTTATAAGTGTCTAAAAGTACTGGGAAGTTTAAAGTTTAGACGACAAAATTTTAAAATTAAGCTACAAAATTAGCTAGCTTCCCCAGACACTTGTTTTTTTTTATATAATTCTAGTTTCTTTTTGTGAATTTCTGCATTAAAAAAATAATAAAATAGTCATAGGCAGAGTGCTCACTTGCCAACCAGTGGTGGATTTTGACAATATGAGGCCCGAGGCACAAAATTATTTTGAGGCCCCCTCCAAAAAAAAAACCTCTATGGTGATGCAAATGTGTAACGTAAAATAACTTACTTATGCTTTTAATTCCAGGTCTATGTTTATCTTCCTTATTTCAATTTGAAACTAATTTTTGTATTGTTATTTATCTGATTTCTAACATTTATTTCCCTCATTTTTACAAAGAATATACTTTATTCTTGGCAAAGTATATATGCTATGCTATTTTTTCATAACGTTATACGTAGGATTGTCATAATTTCCAGTTATTGATACGGGACATCTAAGT
>BGPR01004056.1:6160-48048 GCA_013235015.1 Araneus ventricosus
TTTTTTTTTTGTTCTGACAAAATAAAAACATTGTTTTTAAAATTTTTCTTTTAATGAAATTGTTCAGAATAAATTAAAACAATTCAATAACTTATTTTGAGATTTCCCTTATTTCTAACATAGCAGATTATATTATCCCAATATAATACATAAGTATTTTTGTGTATATGTGTAATGTCTACTTTCTATATAAAAACTCAAGCTATAATCAGTCATGTTTTTATGAAATGCATTATACCGGGTTTATTTTAAATACTACACACATTTGTTTAGTATCATTCTTCTCAGAATTTATCCAACTTTAATGTTGGAATTTCAAAATTTTATTTTAAATTTTAGCAGCTATGAACAGAACCAAAGTAGTAGTTATGAATTTCAGTTCTTTCTCTTTTATTATATAACTTTTGCAGCCATCAAAGTTGCCCCGTTGAAAAAGTTTCCATTTTTTTCAAAGCTGTTTCCATTTTTCTTTTTCGAAACAGATTTAGCTGAGAAGTTGCAGTTGCCCAGGCATCTTCTCAGCAGTTAGATTTGGTGGAGGGCAGAGTTTTGAATCTCTAGAGGGACTCTATATGTGTGTATATGATTATGTATAGTTGATATGAATGGATGATTTGAGTGTTATGCCTTATATTCCCAAACTAGGAAAATGTGGTTTAATATGGGTATTTTAGTGGCTTTATTGTGAATGACATTATTACATGAAATTTTGCTTTGATTGTTATTATTTGTGATATTCTATTACGAAAATTTGAAACTGCCATGTGACACAAAATGTTTAGGCAATAGTATTTAATTTAGTTTTGTATTTTTGTGGTTAGATTGTGTATGAAGGGGACATACTGGTGTTTTACATTATTATTTTTTAAATATATTTTGTTTGCTTTGTATTCATAAGCTTTGAATTAATTTCTATTTATATCCATATGTGTCAATTGAAATGGGAAATCTTTTATAATTTGTAAAATTCTTGAGTACTTATATATTATTATATCCTAAAGGGATCATATTAAGAAAGCTTCAGCTATCAAAGAAAGTCTTCTCCCAGAAGATCACTTTTTGCTTCCATCAGCCAAAAGAGTACATGGTAATTTAAATATTTTAGATTTTATGTGTATATCTTATGTTTTTTTAGTAGCAGTAGTTGTTTAGGATAAAACATGAATTTATTTTCAGTGGGGGGAAAAGTTATAAAACTTTTCTATCTCGTATAGCTTACTTGTATGAAAAATTTCATAATACACATTTTGATTTATTTCTAAGCCTGCCATTTTTAATTTCAAAATTTGTTTCATATTTAATGCAACTGTAAAATCTAAGGTTTAATTTCACTAGAATAATACCTATTACTACAAAAGGTCTCTTTAATAGCTAGCTTTGAACCATTCTATTTTTTGTTTCAAACCATCTATATATATAATTCTCTTATGTGGCGACAAAAAAGGGTCGAATTTCTCAATCGTCGTTTGGCAACAGCTCGAAAGTCTGGTTTGTTTACGTTGGTGGAAAGTCTGAGACAACGATTTTTTTTTTTTACGAGTTAAACTTATTTTGTTCAAACTATTTAAGTCTTTTGCAGTTTCGATTAGGCAAATGAATGAATGTCTCCTTAATATGTTCTTTTTAGTTAAAAGGTTGAGGAATAGGCTATTTCATCTTTCGATTACTCACATTTTCTTAGTTTTAAAAAACATTAGTGACTACCTAGAGAAAAATGTTGCACCTTTCTTCACTAAATTGTAACTGGAGCGAGTCTGTATACATGTGGGAAAGCTTTCTGAGCAATATAACATGAGTCAACTTGTGATCTTATCAATTTTTAAAAGCTAAAAATACATAATTAAGGTTTCAATTTTGAATAGCTAATATGAGCATGTTTCAAGTCACTTTTCTCTTTAAATGGTCCTTTTTTAGGTAAAAGGTTATAAAATGGGTTATATCATCTTTCGACAACTTAAATTTTCTGAGTTTTAACACATAAATAACTGCCCAGAGAGAAAAGTTATTTATTTCTTGGCTAAATAATAATTGGAGTGAGTGTGAATACATGTGGGGAAGCTTTTCTCAGCAACAGTTCATTGAAACTAGGGCATAAAATTTGGGTGGAATGAAGTAAGGGCAAATAGAACTGTTGAAGATATTGTCAATTGTGTGTGAAAAAAAGTTTTAAATGACCGATTTCAGATTGATGTAAATAACTTCGATTTTTAAACATCTTAAAATTATATATATTAGCATTCAAATTTCTTTCTAACATTTACATATGTATCTCTGTGCTACACGAAGATTTTAATTTTAGTAATTGATGAAAAATTAATTTTAGGAGTTCATGCAATTTCAGATAATTGAAATTTCCTTTAATTACTGAATTAATGTATTTCTAATTTCCTATTACTAGCAGAAATGCATAACTGTATGTCGAGCTGCAAAAGCTAGTGAGAATAATATCACTTATAACTGTGCGCTAGACGAAAAAAAATTGTATCATTAACAATCTCAGTTTTGACATTTGGAGTAATTTTGTTCTGCTAACAAATTTTTGAAAGAAGACTGTCTTTTTTCTTCCTGTTAATGTCCTAATATTATGGCATTTTATTTTTAGCTTTGATTGTAGAAGAGATAGCTATCGATAGTCATGATAAGGAATTTCAGGAGAGGTTCTTTGCTGAGGCTGAAGAGCTCCATACTTCAGCACTTCAAATCACACGACAATGTCTGGGAGAACTGAATGTGCAAACTGGGAAACATTATGGTAATCTTGGAAGGCTATATCAGTCAATGAGGAAATTTAATGTGAGTGCATTGGTTGTTCATGTTATTAGCAGTCCATATTTTGTATGTTGGTTATTTGATTATTGTATAGTAGTTATTTTGACTTTAATAGTTTTAGATTTAAATGTTTATTTTTGAAGTTTTTTTGCAAAGGCTGTGAAAATCAAGAAATTTGCATCACACAGTCAAAAATGATTGTGTTATTCAGTCAAACATTCTTTATTGGCATCAGTAAAAATACTCCACACTAAATTGTTGTTCCAACAGACTCGTTAAATATTTGCAATAACTAAAATTATTTGTAATATTTTTTTTAATGTGTCAACTCTTGGATAATTAAAGGAATTAATTAAAAATGTACTTAATATTTCCTTTGTTCATGAGGGGCAGCACATGTATTCAAAACATTTTTATAAATATGGCATTTTCCTGTAAATAAGTGGTGTAGTGAAGAAGATAGAGAGCACATTTTGTAAAAGATTTTTGTTTTAGTAAGCTGGCAGATTTCATCTAAAATTAGACACAGATATTCAAATTTGGTGTAAGCACAACAGGCCAAATTTCATATATTTTTTAATATAATTTTATATACTTTCTTTTTTTGTTTTATTAATTAATGTGCACACAGAGAGCCAAACCAGCAGTCTTCCTTTTGACAGATGTTATCCGAAATTTGATACACATCGATAATTTGGTATCATGATTACTTGCTAAATGTCTTCCATTTGACTTGTTGCATTTTTGAGTTATTGTGTTAGCAATAAACATAGCATTATTGTGTTAGTGATAAACATAGCATTATTGTGTAAGTGATGAACATAGCATTATTGTGTAAGTGATGAACATAGCATTATTATATTAGTGGATAAACAAAATTTCAATTAATGGATTTTGTTCAAAATTTGATATGGATTTACAATTTTGGTGTAAAGTCCATGTGCCAAATTTCATTTATATAAGTCATTGCCTTTTTGAGTTATATTCACATTTTCATGGGCAGACAGTCTTCCTGTTGATGAGTTTAGTTTAAAATTAGATGCAGATATTGATAAGATCACATACCAAGTTTTGTTATTCTATCTTTCTCTATTTTTGAATAATGTATTCGCATGCACATAGACATAATTCCATTTTTTTTTCTATCAGGGAGGTCTGAAACAGGAAAGTACATCAAAATCTTGTGGTCAAATGTTTTGATGGTTATAATACTCTTTCTTTGTATACTTTCTTGTATTAAAAAGTGAAAAGGTACAAATAGGGTACCTTCATAGGATTAAATATTTATAGTGAACAAGAGTTAACTAGTGAACGCAGTTAATTGAATATTGCTATTTTGTCATATTCTAAGTACATTAAAGATAAATTTCTTCTGTTCAAAGTGTATTTATATGATGTAACAGAGTTGTCTTGTTTTTCAATTATTTGGAATTGTAAAATTACCAATCAAAAAGTTAAATTTGTTTTCACTTTATGGAGAAAATATTTTTATATACAGTAAAGCACAGTTTATACATTTCTCATTTATACTTTGTTTCATCACAGTCTCGATTCATTCATATTCATTATAATAATAAAGTACTCCATTTATATGACTCAAAGCTTCGGTTATACTTTGTTTTTCCCCCATTCCAAAATGTGAAAATTTCCTCCTTTCTTGTACATGAATTGTGATGAAGACACGACTTCAAAATTATTCACAATTGATGAATTAATAAAAGATATATTGTCTAGTGCTAATTTAAGCGATGAGGAAGTTATTCCACCTTTCTTTAAAGACTCGGTGAACTCCATTGAAAAACTTTGAATTCATTTCTTTTGTCAAAAGAATAATGAAAAAGCATTTGGTGAACTTAATTTGACTCGTAATGCTATACTTGATACTCGCAGACAATCAGCACATCAGACGACGGTTAAAGATTTTCTTAATTCAACGCCTACCTGCATGCACATAAATCATATAATATATGTTTAATTAATACTTAAGACAGGCAACAAAAGTATGATTTTTCTCACTTTTTTGATAATTTAAAAATTTAATTATTGATTTCCGTACTTTGTAGTATTATGCTAGTACTATCTTAAAAAAAATTTTAAATTAATACTTTTAAATGAATTTTTATTATTAGCATTAAATTTGTAATACTCTTAAAGTTGTTTAATAAAATTTCAATTATACGTCTTTTCATTTAAACATTGTTTTACGTCAGTCCCTTGAAAGACGTATTAACGGTACTTTACTGTTTATATATTCAATGCAGAAATTTGTTGATCCACATAAATATTTAAATATATTTTTTTATATCCTATATTTTATTATAACTTGCTTCTTAGAAAAAGTGTTTCTGATCATAGGTTTCCATGGTCACCGAAATTTCTTGAATGAATGAATTTGTCTTTATGTTCAAGGGCTCATTGTGCTTTTGACTATTTCCTACATAAATGAATTTAAACACTTTTGATGAAAATTTTGGCAGTTGTTTATAAAATTTACTGATAATTTATAAATTAATTTGTTTTGAACTTGCAAAAGATTGCAAAAATAGGATCAGAAACTTTTCCACTGTGAATTATCAACCTGATTAAAAGTAAGAAGCAACATCTGAAATGTAAGAGTTTTTGTGTATCAATATTTTTTTCCTGTTGAATTTTGTTGCATTAATCAAATTAATCCAATTTTTTGTAGGAGGCTAGAAAAATGCATTTGAAAGCTATATCCATCAAGCAAGAGATTTTGGGTCCCAATGATTACGAAGTAGCAATTTCAATGGGGCATCTTGCTTCTCTATATAATTATGATTTGGGTTTGTATGAAGAAGCTATAGCACTATACAAGAAAGCTATTGAGATAGGTATGACCTTTATTGCATTATAAATAACATTATACATTTTGTATTTCACCACTATGCAGTCTTTTAATTGTTTAGTTAATTTCAATCACCCTCCCCCAATTTAATCTATAAGTAGGCTGAATTACATCCTAATAAATGGCTTAATTTTCACATTCCTCACAGTTCAGTCGGTATTAATCTTAGTAGGTGCTGTGTGTGTTTGTATTTTCTTCTTTAAGATGTTACATAGCTGTTTTGCATTTTTTTCTTAGCAATATTTTCTCACAAAAACAATATCGAGTGTAGAGGAGACCGGGGTACAATGGTCCACTTTTGTAAATTTTGAATGTTTACTCTCAAAGTACTGCTTTTTTTTGCTTGAAAAAATGCATACATATTCTCTACATATTATGGTTTATATTACGCTCACTCTAAATCCACAATTATCTATACTTTTTTTAATATTTATTTTTTAGTAATTAGTGACAAAGTGGACCATTGTACCCCAAGGCCAGGGTACAATGGACCACCAATAAATTTTAAAAAATATATTAATACAGTATGCCTTTTTTAATAATATGAAATATATCATATTTGTTTATTCATGACTTCAGTTCATACATATAATTCAAGATTAATGAATATTAAAGTTGGCAAATGACACATTAAAAGATTTTTGTATTATTGAAAGTCTCCCGTTTTCTTTTGAAGTTGGATCTTCCAGAAGACTCATCATAATATCTTGAACATTTAAAGAGATTATTCATCTAGGGAAATTCTTTTATGGGACAGTATTAGCATCTTTTTTAAATTAATTTTATATCATTTAATACTTAATTTATGTATAAATGCAAACTCTAATTGGTGCTTTATTTTTTTAAAAATCATATTTTATTTAATTATCATTATTTAAATCATCATTTATTTAATTTTCCTTAATATAGATATAATATAAGAATAAGCAATTTACTGAATGTTTATAAAATTTTTACAAAAATAATCTTAAACAAATAACTTAAATCTTGTTTACTATTTTTTGGTGCCTAATTAGTGTTAATACATAGATTACACTTAAAAAATGTGTACACTACATGATTCAATGGTTAATTAACTCATTAAAATAAAGCAATTTGCTTATTCTTATATAATGTCTGACTTTTAAAAGTATTTGGGATACAGAACTAGGGATGGACCATGGTCCATTGTACCCCAATTTTGAGTGGTCCATTATACCCCATGTGAAACTTTGACAAAAAATTGATTAAAAAAAAAAATAAAAAAAAAAAGAAATTTTATATTCAGTTATTTTAGCTGCATTACATATAATAATATATTATCTTGCCTTTCTATTGTGTAAAGTTTTCTGAATCACAATTCTTTAATCCAGAAAAGAAAATTTGCTTGACTGAAAATATTTACTTTTAGCTATTAAAAATTAACGGTCAAGAATAACATGGCTTAATTGTCAGTTGGTCACATGTTTTTAAAGTTTTTTCAGCACTACAGACCTAGTATCTGTGTGCCAAAATATGAAACATTCAAAAACATAAATAGGGGGTGGACCATTGTCACCCCTAAGTCCATTGTACCCTGGTCAACCCCAAAATTTAAAATTTTCTTCCTTCTCACAGAAGGTTAAAATTTTCAGTGTACATGATATTGAAAAACTTTTTCTTTTCAGGTTTAAAGCAATTTGGTAGTGGTTATAGTGGACTTGAATATGATTATAGGGGGCTGCTGAGTGTTTATTCTGCTCTTGGAGATGCAGTTAATGTTTCAAAATTGCACGCTGATTTAAGTGACTGGAAACTTTTGAGAGATCAAACTCTAGAAAAAGCTAACAAAACATCGCCATTAAATATTGAGTTAGAACTTGTTCCTCCTGAAGAAATATATTCACATTTTTCACTACTTCAATCGCATCCGTTTTAGTAGAAGAAATAAAGAAGATTAATGTATAGATGCTGGTTTTCTTTAGCAAATTCTGCTGTGTGTGCATTAAAGGAATTTCGGCATATTGTGCATAAGCTTTATGGCTACTATGTATATTTTTTGTAAGTAGAAATGGTGACTCTATAAGCTATAAAAAAAATGGCTATAGACTAATTTTGAGTTTTCTGACAGTAAATATACTTGTAAACTTATAACACATTTGTACAGTAAAACCGTTGTAAAATAATTGTATTATTGTTTGAGTTTAAATAAAATTCTTGTTCTTGTTTCATTAAGTAGTAAATGCTTTTGTACTAAAAAAGTTTCGAATGAAATGTACTGAAACTCTTCTGTATCTTATTATACGACTTTATCTGCAACTGTAATATATTTTATGATTATTCTGTTTTGATAATTTTGTGCTTTATTTTTTTTAACATATTCATTTTTATTTAGAATCTGATGACTCATCATTTTTAGGCATTTCCTGAAAAACACAGCCAGATTGCTTTTGTCTTTTAAATAACTTTGTTAATTTATAAGGTAAATTTTGAATGCCTGAATCTCATAGTAATATCTACAATGTCAGATGCTTTGATTTTCTAATCATAATATGTAGAATAAATATTAGGAAGATATTTTTGGCCTTATGTTAATTAACATTCATTTATAATTTATGGTTAGCATTTGCTTCTGACTGACTGAATTTTGTATTTTTCTGGGCTTAATTTGCTTTGTTAGAGGGAATGCTGATTTATTCATCAATTTTTACTCTTTTTCCTCGAGACTTAATATTTAAAGCGAGCTAGTAATTTTATTATTATTCTGAAATGAGCAATGAATATCCTTTAAATGATGAATAATCGTTTTGTAATATTGAAGTCTCATGTTTACAATATGAATGAATTAAACACAACATGAACTAAATTTCAAATTTAATATATTATTATTATTGTGATCTATTGTTAGCACTGACATCTACAACAAAAATATTTTTTTATTATTAATCAAATACTAATTTAAGCATGAAATTTTTAAAAACATGCTTCAAAAATATATGCTGAATAATTGAAACCCCATTCCATTTATACCAAATTTTTGAGAATATAATTTGAATGTGCAATCAATTCTTGGTATTTCCACAAGGAGAGCAGTATTATGTTAGAAGCTTGTTCAATATATTGATGTTCAACTGTTTTCATTTTTCTGTTATAAAATTTTCTTTGGTATGTATTTTGTAATTTTTACAATATCCTACAGATTTTTCTCTCTTCTTAATGTTTTTTTTATTTTTACTTTTATAAGTAGTTTCCTGAAAATTAATAGGATCTTCTTAAATTGATCTGTTCGCAACAAATGTGATTAATGGCTTGAAATTAATTTACTCTTTAATAGTAATATTCAGTTTTATAGCAATACATTAGCTGTCAAGTAAAGAATGCACTGATAGGCTGTGAAACATAGTTAAAGGTCTAAAATTAAAATAAACTCCAGCTCCATAAAATATTAGTTGTTACATCGGTACTAATGAATAGGAACAACTGATAATAACGAGGAGTTTAAATAGACAACAGAAATGAACAAAGAGGAAAAAATATCAACATCAGTTTGTTTTAGAATACATGTTTTTAATAATTAAAATAGCTCAGTATTTTGTAAAATATTTATTTAAATGAAAAACTTTATACAACATTTATATATGTAAATCATATTTAATTTACAGGCATTTGTACATTTCATTAACTGAATATAACAGCTATTGTTATTAATACACAGATCAGAATTATGAGTAAGATGATGATGCCAATTGTTTTCTATAAAAAAAAAAGGTAACCTGTTAATAGTTAAAAAATTATATGCAAAGTGTACACAAATTATAAATTCTAAAGATTGCCTACAAAAATTGTTAATACATGTTGAATATTGTTTTCATATATTTAAAAATAAGATCATTTAATAGGCAAGGTATTTCAAATTTGATTTTTTTTAAAATTCAGAAAATATATTATAAAACCATTTGCTTCAAGGGAAAAGTGTATTAAAAAGCCGTTTCATTGTCACATTTATGAAATATTAGTGTAATTATAAATTTATCAAAATTGAATTTCTTCCTCCATGATTTATATTCCCTTATGGATACAAAATTGAAGTCTAGCAATTCAGGCCGTTTAATATACTGTATCTAATTTTATCATACTCGATTCAAAAGTTCATTATAATTTACCTTACTCTAATTAAATATTCTGATGGATATTTTATTAAATAGGAAGTGTCTGAAGAAACCAGCTTTCTTAATTGTAGGTTTATATGAAGGGTGTTATTTGGTTTAAAAATAAAACCTATGGCCCAACGAAAATGCCTAACTAATAATGTAATTGATAATTTAAAAAAAGTCACTGTTCTGTGATTAAAGCCTAACAGTTTTGCAAATCGGCGCCTTTTCAAAACATAATTTTACAAACCAACTTCTGACACCTCTCATCATATACATTTTAATGGTTACGTTTAAAATAAAAGTATTTTTCAATTCACCTGTATATATTTATTGAATACAAAATTACAATAATAGACATTATTGAAATTAATATGATAAAAAATATAAGCATTTTCAGGGTGGCGACAGAACAGGGAAAAGTCAGGGAATTTTATCAATCAGGAAAAGTCGAGGGAATTCGTAAAAATATCTAAAAATCAGGGGCAATTAATAGTTACTTCAGTTATTATCTATAAATGAGTATCTTATGTCTAGCATTATTTGTAATAATAAATGGAATTTTTAAAAAAACTTATATTCATTTATAAAAGCATAAGTTTTTGATTAGAGCAATTTAATTTCTTATGATTTGTTAAAGAATAAAGATTTGAAGTAATATTTTGGCAGTTTCTCTTGTTTAAATCTGTGCTAAAATATATATTATTTAGGTACGTATGATTATACTATTTTTATATTTATGCTGCAACATGTTATTCTGGTACTCTTGCATGCAAAGAGCGCTAATTAGTTATTGAACTGTTTTAAAGTTTTCAGCAAAGATCATAATAACCTTTACTGGTAATATAATTTAACTTGAGTTGCAAAAGAGTAGTTTTAATGTTTTTAGAATTCTTATGCAGTTTTAGAAGCAAAGTATTTTGTTAAAATTTCCAGTATTTTTACATATAAGAAATGTAATATACTGTTTTAATAGTTTTTTAGGATGTTCATTCCATTTTTTTAAAAATTACGTTTCATAAAAAAATTTAATTTTTTTCATATTAAATAACTGGTAAAAGTATTTTTAATAATGTATATTATACATATTCAGTGATTCTGAGTAGGGAGAAAGCCAGAAAACTAATATAATTAGTAGCCGTAAATCAGGGAAATGTTGCAAGTTTAGTTAGGGAAATTTTTTTTCACAGTTTCTGTAGCCACCTTGACTTTGTATTTTTATTATAATTTTTTATTATTTAATTGACACAAAAATATGTATTTATAATTGTAGTATAAGTAAGATATAATTATTTATATAACATTATGAAATTGATGGTTGTCTAGTTGAAAGCTCTAATTATGCTTTTATTTTTAACATACTAAAAATTATAATTTAAAAAATGTTTGGTTCAAAATTGAAATAAAATCAGTATAGTAAGTTTTTAGGCACCTTTGGATCAATGTTGCCCCTGTGCTACAGCCCAATGGATAAAATAGCTCTGCTTTATTTTATGTTTTTTTTAATAATCAAATTTCAAAAAGAAATCGTGTTAATTAGTACTCTGAAAGTTATTCAAATTTCGCCCATTTTATTGTACCTTTTTTTTCAAACACACATTTTTAAGATTGTTCCTCCCTGTTTTAATGTCATTCAAAAGTTGAGGGTGTTCATTAAAATAAACCCTTGATTTTATGAATAGATTTCGATGAATGTAACAAATCTAGGTGGGACGAAGACACCATTGAGGGGAAAGCCTGTTTTTTTTCACTCTTCTATTGTACATTTATATGGAGTTTTTTATTACTAATATGGTATTAGATTAAATATTTTACAATATATAGTACTGTTTCAGCTGTAGTGTCATATATAACACAATTCACGATTTAACAGACTTCTGATTTTTACTGACCCCCTTTCACCCAGATTAATCTGGTTTAAAGGTTATCAAAGAAAAATATTCAGTTTATAGACTCGGCAGAACATCTTTTTTCTCTCCTACGTTATGAAATACTGTATAAAAATTTTATTAGAGGATATTAATATTCAGTATTGATGTTATTATAATCAAGAAATGTGTGTTTATTCTGGCAGGTTTTTTAAAAAAAAAGAGAGTTTTAGGCTTGGGGCAAGAAAATTCAGGATAATGAAGCACATGTTGGAGCGATTATTTTGACATTTTTATGTCACAAATTTTACAAAAATTATTGTAGGAAATGAAATTGAAAAAAATATTTTTAGTTGCATTTGATAAGAGTTTGTTGAGTTTTAAAGGTGTGAGAAAAATCTGTTTATGTGGCCAAAAATAAATTTGGTCGCATTCTGCCTATTTGTGCATTTTTTAAAAATATTTCTGTTGATGAGAAATAGAAATCAAAAGGTATAAAACATAATTCAAAATTTGCTTCAAATTTATTAACCCTTTTGCGTTCATTGGTTTCACATTGAAACCACACATTGAGCGTTTTTTTACTGTGCATGGGCGAAACGTAGCATGATTTTTCTTCTATAACTTAAGAGCCATATATATAGGCCAACTTATATAAAAATTCCAGTTCAATGCTTCTGATCTCTAAAAGAAGCTAAATGATGAAAGTTCCTGCACAAATTGAATATTTTTTTATTTGAATCTTCGAAAGTAATATTGAATTTTATCAAGGTTGAATATGCTGAATACTCGCATATACTTATAAATTAAATACATAATTTAAATTGCATTTCAATGCTAACTTATTTGGAGGAAAAATAGCCCTTTACCATTCATTAGTTTCACTGTGAAACCACACATTTCTTGAAAATAAAAATTGCTAAATATTTTTCCTTTGCATATTTATGATCAGCTACATGTCTAACACTCATTTTTGAAATAAATTTAGTAATTTTCAAAACGAAATATGTAGTGAGCGTGAAAGGGTTAATGTATTTTATTAATTGGAATTCCTCATTTGTCTCATACTTATTAGGAGCATGAAAATTTCTGAACACTTTTCATTGGAACTTTTTACCTCATATTAGGAACTTATTTTAAGGGAAGTCTCACCTTTCGTATTTTTCTTTTCTTTTTCGCGGCACTGGCCATCTCCTTATTTCCGTCTCTAACATCTTCTGAGGCTTCAAGCACATGCTGCTCTATGGAATCTATGATTTCTCCCTGCGTGAATAATATATGACTTAAATTATCATTCATAGATTGATAGATGATGTTTTAAATGATCATGTATGATGAATTAAAATGATTTCACATTGTGTTTTGTGACTCCTTTGATAAAACAATTATAAAGTCACAGCGATCTGGTGATAAGGTCTCAACTTCGAGTCTGGTGTATTCCAGGTTCAAAACCCGATTCCATCCAAGATCTGTCGTGTGGGCCTGCTACACTGATCCGACATCCAGAGTCATTCATTCTCCCTTTGGTGTGGTTAGAGAGGGGGTGCCGGCTCGGGTGCTTTGACTTGCTCCCTTTGGTGTGGTTAGAGAGGGGGTGCCGGCTCAGGTGTTTTGACTTGCTCCCTTTGGTGTGGTTAGAGAGGGGGTGCCAGATCAGGTGTTTTGACTCGATATCAGTTCAAAATTACAAGGCCCATCCCAAAATACTGTTCAGCAACAGATTCCGAGACTACAACTTTTGGACGATTTAACACCGGAAAGGGGTGTCAGGCAATGAGCGCATTTCCGGAGTTCTTTGTTGGATCACGTTCACTAAAATGTAAACATCATCCTTCCATTCTTCACTTTCCCCCCATTTTGATGAAAATTACTCTGTATGCACAAAAGTGCGGAGGGTTTCCGAATCCGTTGCTAAACAATAGTCCTCGTGTTTCTTCAAAACTGGATGCTAATGTAAAACAAAATATTTTTGATATAATTTTCCATTTATTTAGTCTTAAGATTAATCCTGAAGCAGTAAAAACATGTGTAAAGTGCTACAATTTTGTGCACTCGAGTAGTTCAACAAACAGATTTGACATTTTTAACTTGGGTATCATTTCACTTTACCTGCTTTGGACTCGACTCAAAAACTTTTTTTGAGTTGTGACAGTATTCATCTAAAGGTGTAATATGGCAAATAGTATAGCCTATTACAAATCTGTTTTATCATTTAAACAATAGTATTCTTACTTTTCATCTGATGAAGTATAATCGAGAGAGAGAATTTTTTTACTTTGTTTTCTTTTGCATGTAAATATTAATTAGCATAACACCAACAAAAAGGCTTCCAAGAAATCTTTGTGGACAAAGCCTCATTTTATTTTCAATTAGGATGGAACCGAGACTTCTGGAAGGTGATTGCTTTATATAAAATAAAAATCACAACGATAGCAATCGGCAAGAAAAAACTACCTGGATTACAGTTGTCAAGTGTGATAGTCAAATGATTATTCATGGATTTATTCACTAGGTAAAAAATGGATAATCATGCAACACAGAGATGTTAATATAAAAATAGAAATGGTTTACATGAATAAAACTGGATTTCTTTTATGGCAGAAAGTCATCAAACTGTGATTTTTTTTCGGAATCACATTGCTACTTGCTTTTGAATTTCATATGAGGTATTTTCGGAGTCATATGTTCACCGATTGGTTGTACTATATCCTGGATTTGTGGAGCTCAGTATATGAATTTAACTGGCAATTTTCTCCATCAAAATTATGTAGTATTGTGATTAAAATTTCAGATCTTTGCTGCAGAAGTGAAGTTTAGATTTACAGTAGAGTCTCGATAATTCAAGGTAGATGGGACCGGGCCTACCTCGAACTATCAAACTCGAGAATTATCGAAATCATAAAATTTAATAAATAAATAAAAGGAAATAAAGCAATTTTTAAATTTCAGTGTAGTATATTTAAATGAAAAATGTACTTGCATATTATTACATTACTGCTGATAGCAACAGGTTAATTATATCTTAAAATAGTCAATTATTTTTTTGTTTAAATACATTGCTCCTATTTATCGATCTTATATATATCCCATTTTCTTTGGAGGAGGCATTTCTGCAGGTGGCTTCGGGGTGCGCAGTGGACATATGACCCGTCGACCAACAATAAAAACCAGGTGCAGTAATTCTTTCACGTGTTGTGTATGTGTGGGTCATTATTTGGGAGCTAAACTGATTTTTTTCACTAACTCGGATTTATGGTAAACTCGAACAATCGAGACTTGAATTATTGGGACTCTACTGTAAAATAATTTAATTTAGCTATAAAAAAATGAAAATTTACTCCTCCAGTTTTTAAAAAGTAATGTTAGATTTTATTTATTTTTTTCTTGTATGATTTCTCCCCAAGATTTTTCCCCCCCCCCCCCAAATATTATAATTTAGAAGATGCATTCATTTCTAGATTTTCTTTAAAGCTATAGAAAATCGGTGATTATCAACATAATATTTGTACAAGAATTGAAAGAACAAATAATTATAACCACAAATGTTTACAAAGAGCAAATTAAGTAAAATTAGTAGTGACATAGAATAAAAAAGTAGTAATGAACATTTCAAACTGTTTCAAAAGGTTACGAGGTCCATTCCAAAATAGCCCTCGTGTTGCTTCAAAACGGGACGTTAATATAACTAAACTGAAAAGCAGTAAACAAAGACTTTAGTAATATGTAAGGTAACATTTCCTATTGTGTTGAAATAGGTTGTTTCTCAATCATGTATGTTTTTAGGATTATTTTGATAAGCCGAAGAATCGCGAAGTTGGAATTCATTTCATACTCTTTACATCTATTGTAAAATTCTGAATTACATCACTGAAAAAATTACCATTTTTTACGAATTCATTCCATAGAATATCTGCATGAAGTTGAATATATGATTTAAATTTTAATAATATACCATGGATAGGGATGAGGAACAATTGAAAAAGATTTTTTTTTCTAGTCATTAAATTTATAATTTAAAATGCTATTCGTTTTCCCCATAGAGAATTTATAGCAAAAATGTTGGATAAAAATTTTATTTCTGTTCTACATAGTATCTTACTTATAAAAAGCAATGTTTGCGTGTGTGTGCGATATCCAAACGAATCTATCGCACTTACAGCCATGAAATTTGGCACACAGGTAGTCGTAATGGTGACTCAATGCACCTCGAAGCCGGAATTTTAAAATTTAATCTAGAATTTTTTTTATTTAATATTTTGTGTTTTGGGTGATTTTTCGCACGTTTTTGGTCGATCCATGAGAAATAAGTATCGAAAAAAAAAAAAAATCGATGCACCATCGAGTAGAGCAAACAGTTATCGTTTTAATGACGTTTGTTTTGAAAGTCTAACATAATTTCATGAATTTGAGAAATTTTTAAATAATATTCAGTTTTCTCATGAAATTTTAAGATTGCAAAATCAAATGACTCCATCTCACGTTCTAATTTTGTTATCATTTTGAAATGTTTTGAGCTAATAAATGAAACGTTTCTGCTCCATTTAAAACAAGAACGATTAACTATCCCACCTCAAACCGCCCATTCGACAGAAGCCGGATTCGGGCGCCTGGGTGAATTTTTTTAGGGAAAATGTATTTCCTTTCTTTGTTGACAATTGATAGGGCAACCATAGGTGTCGACCTCCTGGAATTTCTGTAAAGAACGTGAAGATTCCATTCTGTTTCTGTGAGCGAAAATTCACTCCAGGTTTTGAGGCAATGGTATTCTCACTCGAGCCGGGTTCAGAGAGTTAAAATACTATTCTAAGCCGATTTTTAATCAATTTTTTTAGTTGCTGGGGTCAGAGATGTTTTTTTCGAAGGAAGAACTATTTTACGGAAATCCCGTTCCATCGAAGTGTGCGCCATCTGCCGGAAAAAATTAGTTTTAGTTATATTAACGTCCCGTTTTGAAGCAACACGAGGGCTATTTTGGGACGGACCTCGTAATTTTAAACCGCGGTCAGATGACGAGGACGACACCTGAGCTGGCACCCCCCTCTCCAAACTTCCACGCCACACCAACGGAAAAAATTAGAGCGATGGCTTTATTTGGCATCCTGCCATGAACAAGTATAGATACGGAATATGATGAATTAATTTTATTGCTTTAGTCTGAATGAGCAATTACACCGTTTAAGCAGGTTAGGCAAAGGGGTTTTTTCTCCTTTTGGTTATTTTTTTCTTTGTACGCGTCTGGTGTGTTATGTTCTGATCAATTTCGCCTTACACTTTAAGCTCATGGTAGACCATTTTTTAATCTAGTTGGATCGCGTTTTGATTTATATTTTTATACTTTTGATTTGTTTGTTTTATGTACTTATTGATATTCAAGCATAAAAGTTTGTTTAAAAAAACACATTTTGTTTATGTTGCGCATTTCGTTTGTTGTTTAATAATGATTTTCACTTTCCAATTTGTTTTGGATTAACGTACTCTGTTCTGTTTTCCTACAGCTCAAATGTCATTATCGCGAAGAAAAATAAGCGGGAAAATCAATAATGTGTATATTCTGTTTTGATTTTGTTTTCAAAACTTTTTCGTGTCATTGTGGGCATTTTTTTTTTTCATTGTTTCCTGATTCCACGGGCAACGCCGTGCGCGTACTGCTAGTATGCAATATGAATTTATATTGCGCCATACAGCCATTTTTTTATGTATAGCTGTCTTGGAATAAATCCAAATGCTTTTTTATTTATTTCAGGCTATTGTGTCTGAGTAGTATCTATTTATCAGTTTTTAACAGATTGGAGCTTTAAGTTTTAAATATTACATCACACGAGAAAAAGGATGTATTATGTCCACAACTTTCTGGTGTATTCCAATAAAAGGATGTCACTTATAACATGGTCAAAATTTATTTCTCTTATGTTTTATGCTGCCAAGCGTTCTCCATTGACATTAATAAAATCATCAAAATAACTTAATCTTTATATACTAGTAGTTCTGTGAACACAGTAAACTTCGTATTAAAAAAAAAAAAACCTAAGATCTGCTTGCCGTTGCAGTCTTGAAGGGTTTAGATTTTTTTTTTTTCCTTTCCGAATGCGAATTATTAACACAAGTCTCTGCTTTTATCATTGTTCAAAAAATTATAAATAAATGTTTGCTTTTATCAGTATTAACAAAATTATAATTAAATGCCTCACCAGTACCAAAATGACTCGAATGTTTTAATGGTGCCTAACTCGCAATTGATTCGCTAAATATTGAAACTATTAAATCGGCCGCATCTTGGAAATGAAAATAAAAGTCCTTACTCATACGTCGTTTTTAATGACTTCAAGAAACATTCATCCCAAATTCGAACAACTCAGAGTCTTGAGATCAGACGCCATCGTAACATTAACAAAATGCTAGTTTTATTGCTGTGTTATTATTTGATTTCTCCAATTTCCTAAAAATTTATTTTTAATTAAAACTACTAAGCAACACACATGCAATAACTGGTAATATATCGTCGCTTAACATGCAACACCACCTATCTCAACGAAAAAGGAATTTTTTTTTCACATCTGGTTAGAATACACGGTCTCATCTTTATATCGATATTTTAAAAAAATACAGAAATATTCGTTTATTTGCTGTGAAAAATTGAGTATTTCTTTCCTCTTTGAAAAATTGAGATAGGTGGTGTTGCATGTTAAGTTATGTTATATTTTCCTTGCAGATGAATGTCAAAGTACAGATAGAAACGCAATAATTAAAAAAAAAATATGTATTTCATGCAACATGAATGAAAAAACTAAATATGACGCATTTTCATGTAGTTTCATAGTACAGGAACGAAAAATGGAGTATGTGCTTAGGAAAAGCACCGCTTACAGTTGATAAACTGTACTCAAAGTTGGATACAGATCTGTAATTTTAGTGTAAGGATCACATGCAAACTTTATAGCTGGTTGCTTTTTTCAGATATGCACTTTATTCAAGCAAGCAGACGCACTGACTTAAATTCATAAATCTTTTTCAGGTAGATTCCTTATAGGAAGTCTACCTATTGCAATGGTTCTCATGACAGGACTTCCGGAAAATTTCTGTAAATCTTCACCGGTCATGAGCCCTAGAACCCAAAACCACCCTTCGTCCAAAAGTTTATGTGTATATACATGTAAGTATGTATAACAATTTTGCCCATGTTATCTTGTGAACACAATAACTAGAGTAATTTTGATTTGATTTAAACCGGCGTGGGATGTTGTAAGGATAGTGAAAATCTCGGTTGAGTTCGTAGATGGGCTATCCAGCTCGAAGGGGGTTGAAATTTTCATTTCCCCATAATTCTTTTACAATTAAAAATGGAAAGAAAATTCAAATTAGGCGAATTATCGCTTTATCATAATGAACAATTTTTTGCATTTAAACTTTTTCGATAGCTGCAATTGCTTAGAAGTTATGAGCAGAGATCTGATTTTCCCTTCCAAACTTCAAGTACCTTTCAACCTATGCATGTTACCCTTTGTTGGAAAGCTCTCGTCATTTGCAGTCTCTTCCACCCGTTTTCATTCTTGCAGCTTTAATCCTTATGAGAATAGAGGACGAAATCTTTTTTTTTTCTTCTTAAACCTCCAGACTAAAGGATCTACCTTTGACTACGGAGTTTTTTTTTTTTTCTCACGGACTTGGGGATATTTAAAATATCGAAATTCATCAAAATCTCGTGGTCGTATTTTTTGACGAAAATGTATAAAAATTCGTATACAGAAAGTAGGAGAGAGTTAGGTAAAACCTGGAGAGTTGATTCTGGTGCTATTAGTTCTTTCTAGCGGACAGATTCTGAATTACACTCCAGTAGTCAAGAAGAAGGAAAGGCCATAGTTGCTGTTGAATTCACTGCGTCTGTGTTTGTGAAGATGTGGTTGATGAAGGTGAAGATGCGTCTGTGTTGTTTTAAGACTTCAACTGTCCTTATTTAATAATCATTGCAGTATCAATAAATATCTCGGGGTAAATCAGTACCCTGATTTACCCCGAGTGCAGAGGTTATAAAAACGATATAGAACAGCGCAACTATGTGAATAAATCCTTATTGTTTGATAGGATAATAAACCTTAGTAAACATGTAATAAGCTGGACTAAATAGTTTTTATAATAATAATCTATTTAGTCCAGCTTATTACATGTTTACTAAGGTTTATTATCCTATCAAACAATAAGGATTTATTCCAATAGTTGCACTGTTCTATATCGTTTTTATAACCTCTGCACTCGGGGTAAATCAGGGTATTCCCATGTGGCGTAAGACCGGGACAGTCAGTATTGATTAATACTACGATAAAAACGCATCAGATATTGATTGTTTATATTATAATGATGTTTTTACAAATATAAATAAAGAAGAAGGGTTAATCCAATATAAAAACTGTCTTAGCTGTTTCGAAAGCTGCAGTGGCGCGGAGGAAGACGACATTTTCTTTACAAGTGAATTTTGTAACTAATATTCTTAAATTATCATATAAAATAAAAATGTTTACTACTTTTCCACTGAAAATCTAGTTTTTCCTAATTTCCCATAAAGTTCACATGTGCACCCGGTTTTACTCCACTAGTGGGGTAAAACCGGGTGATTTGACTTTTTCTATAAAAGAATATATCATCGATAAAAAAGTAGTGGAACTATGACTTCTCTGTAAAGATATGTTGTACTCCATAAAACAATGAATATATATATATAAGATCAGGCTTTAAAAAGGTGAAAGGCAGTCCATTTTGATCATAGAAGAGACCATTTTTGCTTAAATCTTCTTTTATTCAGGCATTACGTTATTTCTTCTTAGGTAAAGTACTTAATTTTTACGTAGCTCCATGACCAGATTTCAGAAGTTTACGCCCGAGCGGCGCGTTGTTGTTGAAAGCTTACATGCTGGCGTGAAAAAGGGAAATACCCGAATGTTAGGACCGGTTGAAACTAGATTTCAGGCAGTTAAAGTGGCAGTTAATTGTGTGTTAGAGCTTAAGTAGAAATAATTTTACGGATTAAACTTCGAGTAGCGTTTTTTAAAATTAGGAAAGTGTTAATTTATTGCATATATATGTATAAATTTGGCAAGCTTTATGTCGAATAGTTTAAGTCCAACAAGCCTTCGAATCTTAGCTACCCGGTTAGCTAAAACGCGAAGCCACCCACTTTCTCCTAAAAGAGATAACTTAAGTTTTTTTTCATAAATTAATTTCATGTGCTTGTTTTTTCAATGTCATTTCCATATTATGTGATGGTATCAAAAAAATTCCATTTAAGGTACTAAACTTTTGAACCCTTTCATGGCATTATGCCACACGTTAACTGCTCGCAAAAAATTCGGATATATCTTAACTTCGCAGCAAGAAAATTAAGGATAAAAATAAAAAAAAATCCTTTAAAATGTTCGATATAGGAAGGAAGGAACGAAAAGACAGAAGGAAATCGGATATGAAAGTAATAGTATAGAATTGCTCTCAAAGAGTGAAATACAGTTGCAGCTCGTGTTATGTAATGCTGTAACTTTTAATCCTTCACTGCTGATGATGCATATTTGTACCACTTACATTCTGTGTCTTTTTTTCATTGACTTCGAGTAGTTTTATATTTAATGAATAAACTTATCTATCAGAAGAGAAAAAATGTTATAAGTATTTTAACAAATTAATTTTAATAAAAAAAAATTAAACTCGAAAATTGTTAAACTGGAATTTTGAAAACACTTGTATCGCGGGAAAATTCTCGTATGTATTCCATCACCATTTATAACTAAAAATTATCGAAACAATTCTTTGGATTGCAAAAAGTTTCATTCAAATTTAATTTCCTTCATTTTCTGACTTATTTTCAAAGTTTTAGCTAGCGAAAAAATTTTCCGCTTTGGTAAAATGTTTGAAACTCTGTTTCTAGCTCAACTGGTGTTCCGAACTCGACAGTTCACCTTCAGCTTAAAAACGTAGTAGAGAATGTCTACGCTTTGTAACTACGCATGCGCGCAGACAGAATTCTGCGCCAGAACGATCGTCAATTCTCCTTTACTTTAAGTTACTTTCTCCTTTGCGCATCATCTTCGGAAAGTGAAAAATTAAGATAGGGAACTTAGTTTTCTGCCTCAGTTTTTCCTAGCGGCTTATTTGAAAATCGAAATAGTTTAATGTGAAATTCCGTTAGATTGTTGATAGCTTTGAATATTAAATGCGAAATAAAATAAATTTTCACAATGGAAAAACTTAGGGGTCCTGCTGTACCACAGTCCCTATGGACGAGCCGCCCCTGATGAAATATTAACAAAAGGGCATCAAAATGTCCATGAGTTATTTAGAATTTCATGAAATGAACTTCAAATAAATACCTGACTGTTAATTAATATAGAGAGGCTAAGTAACATGTCGTCCAATTCCCGTAGACTGTTTTCGATCTTCAGCACTTCTCCGTACCTTTGCTTCACATCGGTGAGGTCTTCTCTGGCTCTTTCAACCTCTACAATGTACTGAGAGAAAAGATATCTTTAAAAACATGCTTGAGCGAAGTTAAAGCTAATGAAATATTATAAAAAAATCAAATCAAATCAAATTTCAATCTTTTTTAGGAAAACTTTTACATTTTAAATTCCAATTAATTGAATCATAATTAAAGTGTGAAAACAAGAGTGAATGTCACGGATAAAGGAAAATTCTTGACAATTGATTCTACGGTGGTAAGCAGGTTTCCCTTCCCTCCCTTACATGCAGTGGCGGCGGATCGGGGGGGGGGGGGGGTTGCCCCTCCTCACTTTTTGTGGAAAAAATGAAATTTTTATTTCATTTTAGCTTCCTAAAACTAAAAATTATTTTAAAAAATAGTGTCCGGGAACGCTAACTAATTTTGTAACTAAATATTTAAATAATATAACCCTCGCTAAGTCATTGGGGAGGGGGGTACGGATGCCCCGGGTACCAGTCTTTGGTTTTACCACGAAGACAATATTTTGTGTTTATTTTACGCTCTAGAAGCTAGAAAATTTGACAGATGAAACCGGGAGAGGGGGGGGGGCGAAGAATAAATACTGAGCTCCGGTCGCCATTTACTCACACTACATCGCTGACTTTGAACTTCAAGAAACTGAGATGAGATTTTGCCACTGTCCATCACTGCCTCAATAATAGTTTTGAAACGGTGTAAAGCGAATACATATCCTAAATGCAAGAATTATTTCAGATGAGTCATCTCGATAAAGTGTGCCACGGTACACCGTCCTTCTTTTTTTTTTTGTCTGAAGTAATAATTATGACGTCATGATGTGAGGGTTTTTCAGAACTTACATTATTGTCCATTAGTATTTCCTATTCTTGTGTTAAATACAAAAGATTTAACTGTTAATTATGTAAAAATAAAGTATTTTGTTTACCATTGTAAGATGACTTCAGTTTTTAACAGGATAACTCGGCAGTATCATAGCACTCAGTAAATTCATGCTAGGAAAAAAATTGGGACTTCCTTTTTTCCAGTTTTTTTTGGAAATGATTGCGCTGCAATACAGAGATTGTAGCTTAGTTTTACAGTTATTATTATTATTATTTTTTGACACAGACCTGGGCATGCTGCGTCAAAAAACATGGTTTATCTACTGTGCAGAGAAAGTAGACTTCGAAGAATCGTCGACAACAACAAGAGGCAAATTTCTGGATAGATATATCGAATATAGTCTATAGCCCTTGAAAAAGTGGACTAGAATGGATTCCTTGTTTGTTTAATTCTATTCTTTCGGAGTGTATTTCTTGTGTTTTTTTTATCTTCTTTAAAAAATTTTTGATTTCCTTTGTTTTTTGTATGCAGCGGCATATTGTGAACTACTTAAACATTGTTTAAATTTTGTAGTATATGTTTAAATTTATTTTTAAATTTGTTTTAATTGCTATTTTAATTTTATTTGATTCTCTTTATATTCTATATACAGGTAAGTTGCACAAATTATTGAATATTCTGTCTGATCTTAAAAGATGAGGAATCGGAGCAGTATTTGCAGTGGCGTAGCTAGAGGGAGGCGCCCCGGGTAGACCTAGAAAGGGGCGGCGAAATTGGGCATGCAGGAAAATAGCTTTATAAGAAAAGCAGCTACAATAGCTCAATCATTGCGTACTTAAAAAACTAAAGTAGACGATTCATATTTTTCTCCTTTTGTCTGTAGATTACCGATATGTGAAAGCAAGACTGTTGGTGGACGTGCGCTATCGCAATCTATCTGCCGCCCAGGGTCCAGGGCGTCAAATGACGCATTACATCTTATTATAAATAAAAGTCATTGTGGGTACGTAGTCTATATGGGTCCACATCTCCAGCTAAACCACGGCACTGATTTCAACCAAACTTTGCACCCTTATGAATTAAGACAAGGGGAAGATTACTGTCAACTTTTCAAAGTGCCAATGTTAATTTAACAGCCAGTTAATTGGAAATTAACTGAAACCGTTTTTCCGCAGTAACTTCGCAGCAAATTATCCCTCAAAAATTATTTTTATACCACCTTAAAGTTCAAAATTTTACCTTTTCAATGATATCAATTTTATGTCTGTGACATTTTTTCTTCAATTTTTATTAATTTTTCAAAATTTATTAAATTGTTAATTACCTGCAGACGATTTTGAAATAACGCAAATTTATAGTTACTCCGTTGCTAAGCGACGGTCAGACTTTGAACTAATTTACCTTTATTTCTGAATTTTTCTTATTTTTATAAATATATTTTGTATAAGACGAGAGAGATCATCATCAACTTTTAAAAGCCCTAATCTTATTAAAATTTCTGCTAATTGGAAATTAAGAAAGATATGGCGTTTTCCGTGATATTTTTGGAAAATATGTATTATGTCACAAAAACTAAAAACTATTTTAACACATTTAAAGTTAAAAAAATTATCTTTTCATGACACAAGTTTCATTTCCGTTCAATTCGTTGCCATCATTGAAAATTTTTTTCAAAAACTAAATTGTGTATAAAATTTACAATTTGTAACTTTTTTTTTATTGGTGAAGAACAAGAATATATAAGAACTATTGCTATCTCACATTAGAAGAATTCTGGACGAAGACTAATTTTATTATTTTTTTTATTCATATTTATTTCAGCGCTCTTTCTTAATTAAAAATTTACTAGGTAATTAATTGTCCCAAAAAATCCGTTAAAATCTTTCTTATACTGCAAGATTTATGAACAAAATTTGAAGTACTTATGCAACAAATATTAATAACTTATGGAGAAAATTAGCTATCGTCGGTTTTTAAAAATCGTCTAATCATTTTTAAAATAAAATGTTTCAGAAGATAAAAGAATTTTGGGTATTGTAATTTCATATACGAAAGTAGTTTTTAACATCACACAAAAATATTAGACATGAAAGTATTTTAATCCCGAGCAAAGCCGGGCATAACAGCTAGTTACTAATAAAATGATTTAATCTCTGTATTCACTATTTTTTTTTTTATTTTGAGATTTATGTGCCCTATCTGAAGGAAGGGTGACATGTTGCAATTTCGCCCCGGGCGGTAAAATTTGCAGCTATGCCACTGACTATATGGCAGAAGAAAAGAGTGCCTTCGAGTCGAATTATGTACCGAGTAATGATCAGAAGATGTATGAACAAGAACTAAGGAAGCAGGAATATGTGTCACATTGTTTGGATGTTAGTTCTGCTGAGGGACAGCTTATGAGGTTCAAGTTGGTACATCCAGTACGTTGGACAGTACAATTAGGGGATCTAAAAAGAAAACATATATAGCAAGCCCAGTTTGAATGAAATCGTTGAAAAATGAAATTTGCAGTAGCTCAGACAAGAATATTGAGATGGGATTAACCCGGGAGGCGCGGGGGTCATTTTTTCGGAAAACTCAGATTCTTAGAAAACTAGCCACCTGTTCATTCCTTTCTTATCAGTAGCTGAGTTAGTATTCCCCTCTGCCTTTTCTGAGTATTTAAAAAGTATTTTCGGAATTTTTCGTCCCCTAATACACGTTTGGTCAGTTACTGGGGTTATTAAATGACCCCGCGCGTCTTTCCGTTTGTTCCACAGACTTGTTATTAAACGTAGCTGATACGGTCAGCTCGTTATTTTCCTTGTCGAATTAAAGCATTTAACTGTTTCTCACAATGCCGACTCCATAAGAAAGAGAAATGGAGCGTTTACGTAAACTTCTTGCTGAAGTTGAAACTGATGAAGATCCAGACTTTGACAATGGATCTGACGATGTTTAAGAAGATATTTTTCAGATCATGAAAGTTTCAGCGAACATACTACGGAATCGGAAGAGGACGGAGATTCTGGAAATGAAGATGCGAATAACTTGGAATTGTTTGCATCAAAAGAGGGCATTGAGTGGAGGAAAACCAGAATATTCGTTGGCATAATATTGTGTCGCGCTTACCTGGAACAAAAGGAAAAGCGAAAGATGTGACAAGCCATGTGAAGAGTTGGGAGTTATTCATCAACGATAACATGATACATTTAATTGTAGAGTGAACAAATATATTTGTCGAGAAATGCGAACCACAATTTCCACGATAAAGAGGTGCGAGAAAAATGAACTTCTAGAAATTTCTTCCTTATTAGTGGATAATAATGAAGTAGATTTGATTTGTGCTAAGCACTGCATTCTTAATGTCTAAAAGTCAAAAACGTTATTTTTCCAACTAAAAATATAATGATTTTAACAGCGCAGGGTTGAATTTTAGTTTTCGGGCTAACTTGATATGTACATGTGTTGCCTTAATCGCACCCATACTGCAATATCAGTCTTTGTCTGCATTATCAAATTTGCAACAAATATTGATATTGTGCAGAGGAGCATGTTTCTTTATGAATTGAATCTAGTTATGCATTTACGAACTAACTATTATTTCATGGATTGCGGATTTATTGTTGAAAATTATGATTTTGTTGCTGTAGTTTGTCATCCAAAGCGGAATTAATTGTAATCCGTTGCACGATAGACTGTTTATAACGCATTAATTAATGTTGTAAACATGCAACATTAGATACCCTTTACAATGTTTTGCAAAAACAATTGTATCTGAAAATATTGCTTTGGATTTGGTTCTTTATTGCATAACGACTTAGAATTTCAGCGGTCATTTCGTAGTTACAGTTATATTTAGAAAGTAAAGGACTTTTTCCGATCTTCCGCTCCCATTTTGCAACCAACTTTTTGAAGTACAGCAAATCGTAAATCTTGGAAAAATATTTTTTTTTTCTAATGCCAGGAACTTGAGTCTGATTGAATTTTGTTTGTTATTTCAGTTTCAGTCTTGCAGAACAAAACAATAAGGATATAGAAAAAAAATAATAACTTACATCTTGAGTGAAAACAGCTCTGTTTTCATCCAGCATTTTTTCCAGCTGCTCCTCATCGACTTCTTGCCCAGCTGAAAGATAAAAACCAGTCAAGGTGGAAGAGAGAAGAAAAGCAGAATTTATAATGATTTTTATTAAAGGAGTGTGAAGAGATTTATATTCATAATCTTATACATATATATATTCAATAAAGTTTGATTTATTCCTTATACATAGTTTGTTCTTGTGCATCTCTTATATTTTGAAAAGAAATCCCATGCTAATCTGAAAGGAACATTTTTCCATTATGGTTTTAATGGAAAATGCTTATCATTAAAAAAATTGCCTTAAATGTTTATAAAGTAAACTTAGTTTAAAATGCGGGAAATTTTATAATTCACATAAATTTTAATTGATTCATAAATTGATTTTGTTTAAAATCAGGTTTAAATGTGTTGTTGGAGTATGGCAAATAATTTATATTACATGACTTAAAAGAAAAGTAAACAAAAAAATTAACACTAAGAAAAAAATTAATGCACAAGAAAAAAAAATTAACTCTAACTACCTCCATTCTGAGGCCTTTGGAGATCAGTTAATGTCCTCCAGACTGCTATAACAGTTTGATAGTGAATTGTGTTATTAATAAACACAAAGAGCTTCCTCAAGAGATTTTGTGATGTGGATTAGCGCAGAGTTTGGCCATCAAAAAGTGAAAATGTTCATCTTTGAAGGCAAAAATATCCCGTCGCGTAACTTCCTTCCTAAATTCTTCACTTTATGAAAAAGGAATTTTAGTCATTTCATTAAATTGCCATACCTACCTATCACGACACTTGCCAACATTTAATTTTTTTTGAATTCTGAAAAAGAAATATTTCATCAAGATAATCTTATTTATGAAGAATTTAATTATACTAAAATTAGAAAATTTAATCACTGATATGCAACATTTTTATCATAAGTATCTTTTTCCTGTTTGCTACATACCTCTTTTGTTAAAAATATTTCTTGAGACAGTTTGAATTTTAGATTCACTTATAGCTGTTCATTTGTTTACATTTAGAGTTTTTACATGTACCAAGAGCCATCAAGAACTTCAGCCAAGATGTATAAGAATTTACTTTTGTTTTCATATTGCTGTTTTATAAAATAAAATTGAAACAATTTAGATATCTTGCTGCATATTTAATGTTTATAAATATCAAGCCATGACAAGCAATTAAATAAATCTTTCAAAGTTTTAAGAAAATCTTCTAAACTTTTCCAGCTACGCAGGATCTGCGATAGCAAGGGCCCTGATGTCGTACGACTCTTGCGGAAGGGGGAAATTGTAATAAAACTGTAATAACTTAATTTTTTTAACTTTCTTAAATTATTTCTAATGATACCTTATTTTAAATTACTTCTATTTCCATCGTAATAAGCTCACCGCTACTTTCACTTCCGAGTCACGAGACTTCCGGGAAAATCCCCTTTTTCAACTATTATTTAATCTCGCTGCGATGGTGCAACTTCCTCTTTCTGAAACCATGTAGCCTTCATACCAGACGCCCGCTTCGACGTGGCTTTTTCTTTGTCGCCGGTGACTGCGCTTTGCGTCTCTTAATACTTTAAGTATGGCTTGATATTATTCATAAATTATCCCCAAATCAGCTGAAACCTATAAATTAAATAAAGAAACTGTTCATCGTTCGTCAACGACTGCTGTCTTCTTTGAAATTGGATTTTTACACTTCACCGAAACCATGATGTTATCTATATATATATATAAAGAAAAGTGCGTGTCTGTTTATTCCTTATATAAATCTACAGTTTTTGTCCAATCTTGATGAAATTTGGCACACATACTCTTCAAACAAGAGAAAAATTACTGTCAACTTTTTAAAGTGAAGAATTAATTAAATTCTGAGTTGATTAGAAATTAAGCGAAAATGTGAGGCTTTTTCATAATTTTTTGTCAATAACTTTCGAAGGATTTATCGCAGGAGAACGATTTTTACACCACCTTAAAATGAGAAAATTTATCTTTCTGGTGATCTTAGTTTAAGTGCTGTGGAATATTTAGACGAGTTTTAACTAATTTTTAAAAACATTGTTTACTGATCGCAACTCAGTGGAAGTCTTTGGCTCGCAATTCTCCTCCGATGGGGTCACGACGGGAGTTGGGGGGATAGACGTACGCGAGATCACTGAGTGGGGAGAAGTATTTCTATCTTCCCTGCATTCTTTGGTTACTGATACTCAAGGTTATTTGAGATAATACCTGCTATTCATTTCGCTATCTCCCTGTGTCTCCTTTTCCTGTCATAAAATCCTGAACGATACTGTCTGACCCGCACAACTGCCCTTTTCCCTGCTAGGGTGAAGACCAGTTGGCACTTGGAAGATAGATAGAACGTTGTTTTTAAGAAAAGACAGTCCATCGGACAAGTACATCCGAAAACCAGAAGGGCAAAAGTAATGCGGTGTGAAACCCCAGAATAGTGTAATGCTCGCGTCGAACAAAGCCGCCTCAGAATGTGTGCGTCTAGGGCTATAGAAACACCTGAAGTACGGAGAGACCGTCTCGAAGAAGACCGCCTCAGAATCAGTGGCGGATTTTGTCAATATGAGGCCACAGGCGCAAAATTGACTTGAGGCCCCCTCCCTCTACTTCCTGAGGCCGCGGTGGCCTAGTGGTAAGGTCTCGACCTCGGGGCCGGAGGGCCGCAGGTTCGAAACCCGATTCCACTGAAGATCCGCCGTGTATGGGGCCTGTTGCACGCTAAATCATACGTAGTGGCCAAACGTCCTCCCGTTGGTGTGGCGCGGAAGTTTGGAGAGGGGGGTGCCAGCTCAGGTGTCGTCCTCGTCATCTGACCGCGGTTCAAAATTACGAGGTCCGTCCCTAAATAGCCCTCGTGTTGCTTCAAAACGGGACGTTAATATAACCTAACCTAACCTAACCCTCTACTTCCTATGTCTCAACTTCCCCATCGGCTTAGCCCTACGATGTGCGTAGAATAGATTTTTAGGCCCCCTACCGTGGCCATCGATGGTCAACGCCCCTGCCCTTACTCAATGTCACAACCTCGCCGTCGGCATAACTACAATTTACGTCCAATAGGTTTTGATACCCCAACCGAATGTCACTAATTCGCCATCAATTTGCACTGCTGTGTACGTCGAATGGATTTTCAGGCCCCCTGGATTTTCGAGGCACGAGGCGAGCGCCTCTAACGCCTGTGCGGAAAACCGCCACTGCTCAGAATGTGTGCGTCTAGGGCTATAGAAACACCTGAAGTACAGAGAGATCGTCTCGAAGAAGACCGCCTCAGAATGTGTGCGTCTAGGGCTATAGAAACACCTGAAGTACGGAGAGACCGTCTCAAAGAAGACCGCCACAGAAGGGCTGCGTCTAGAGCTAATGAGGCAACTGAACAAAGAGAGGCTCGCGTCGAGGAAAATTGAGTAAGGATTGTTCAAACGAGAGAATTACTCCGGCAGAGTAACCTGCAACTCGAAGCTTTCAAGTATGATTCACAGTACGATTACCAAGTTCATCCAAACGTATATATTGGAAAAATGGACAGTTTGTGTGCACCGTAGCGCAAAAATGTTCAAGGGCGAGTCTCCTGGGGCGTGTTGCTCCCCCAGTAGCACAAAGATATTGCACAATATTATTCGATATTGAACAATATTCTCAATATTGTATAATATTGTACAATATTATATAATACCGAACAATATTATACAATACCTTGCAACATGTGCTACCTGGGTCACCCAGGTAGCATAACATGTTCGATATTATACAATATTGTTCGATATTATCTGATATTGTACAATATTGAGAATATTGTGCAATATCTTAGTGCTACTAGGGCATTTGAGTTATGATAAGTTGTTAAATGGATTTTTTGAGTTTTAATACTTTACAGATATGAAATTACTTTGTATCGGTGTGTACAGTATCACTTATTAATCCCTTAAATATAGCATTACTATTATTATAAGATTGGCGAACCAGCTGGTTGCCGTAGGCGGCTAGTATATATGTATTCAACCCCAAATATCAATCATGGGCATCTTTTTTAGTACATGGCTCATAGCAGGAAACATGTATTATCAGTATATGAATGAAGTTAAGCGTGATGTGAACTTCAGCTAATAATTCCACTAATAAGATACTAATTATTCCACATAGCTATTTTCTCTAAGAGGTATTTAGTGGAGGCAAGTCAGTACCAGTATATATTATATCTATTATAGAGGCAGGGCCAGATTTTCCATAAGGCCAACCTACCCAGATAGCATGTACACTTGCAGCAAGTTTGATTTTCTT
Source organism: Araneus ventricosus (assembly GCA_013235015.1). Taxonomy (NCBI): domain Eukaryota; kingdom Metazoa; phylum Arthropoda; class Arachnida; order Araneae; family Araneidae; genus Araneus; species Araneus ventricosus. Next base: position 37,400 of record BGPR01004056.1, read on the forward strand.
GATACTAGCTTGTCATGACAAACTTGACGCGACAACTTTGCACCAAACTTCCTGCAAAGTAACAAAGCGTAATCGACCAACTCACCTTCAAAACAAGTTTGCTGTGAAGTTGTTATGATAAGCTTCACACCACGATTGCAAAACAAGTTTGCTGCAAAGCAGATAACACACTTACAGATAATCTTTGTCTCTATTTTAAAAAACATCCGATTTTTAATAGCATCTCCTAGACTGTCCTCCTTTTTATTAATTCAATAAATCAATGATAATTTGTAAAAAAAAATATCTTTTTTATAAAAAAATTTTGAAAAATTCTCCATCTTTTACTAATTATAGAACTTGCACTTTAAAGAAAACTATATCGCCATTTTCTTAATGTTGAAATTTTAACGTTCATAAACAAAATTAAACCTAAAAAACAGCCAATGTTTGTTGAAAAATAATAACTTACATTTTGTCCCATTTTAAAAGTAATTACTTTTGAACCCTAATTTCATAATTTATTCTATTAGCAGAACGTAATTATTAGCGAAAATCGCTCTCTCTTTGACTTCAAATCATTGTCAACTCAAAATTAAAAAAAATAATGAAATCAAGAAAACAGTTTAATATAAATTGCAGATGCACGATCTATTACCGCAATCGATCTTCTTCTCGCAGAGTCTAACTGGCCGAGTGGTTAAGACGACAGGTTTAGGAAGCGGAATGTCGGAGTTTCAAATCCGAGGTTGTCTTGATGCTTCGTTTTTGCTATAGTTTGCATTGAGTTTGACGCGGCAAGCTTGTGATAAATTTCATGCGTGGTGACTAACTCATTTGCGGTAACTTGTTTCAAGTTTGCGCTCTTGCCGTGTCAAATTTGTTGCAAACTAGCAGATTTGCAGAGCAAGATTGCTGCAACTTTACTGCAAACTAAAATTGCTATCTGGATAGGCCATGGCCAATGGTGCAACAATCGGAAGGCGCAAATATAATAGAATTTATAATAAATATTTACAAATTTCAGTATTATTTTGAAAAGACCATATAAAATATTGTTCTTAAGCACATCCATGCACATTAAATAAAACTGGTGGCACATTTACGTTACCTATCTCTATAGTTGCGTTGTGCGCATTTAATTTATAAGTATACATAATGTGACCATACGCCCCGTTTTCTGCTAGCCTGTCCCGTTGTCTCCTAGCAAAAGTTCGGGACACCCAAATGTCCCAATTTCAGAAAGAGAGCAACCCACAATAACAATTTTAAACAAGAAGGCGCCAAAAATCAAAAAATGTCTAGTAGCCCGGTGATGACGGAACGTGCGCTATACATGTCAGACATATGCAAGTTGGTCAGAAGCCCCTATCTCGCATTTAGTATTAATTTCATTAAACCGCAAGAAGTGACAGAATGAAACACTGGGAATATTTAAACCGAAAGTCGTTGGATGGAACTGTTCAAACACTTTCACGCCAATAATTTAAATCATACGAACTTTCGTGGAATTATTGAATATATTCTATGTCTGAAAGACACTAATGCATCCTTAGAAAGGGTCTTTTTTCTTATGAATAAGTTGTGGACGAACTAGAAAACACATTTGCAAGTCGAAGTTTATAAAGCAACGTTAATTACCAAAGTAAATTTTAAGAAATCCTGCCAAGAAGTTCATTCTTTTCTTAAATCAACTCCAAATATACTGAAGCAAAAATGTGTTCCACAAAAAAATGCAAGATCACATGCATTATTTATTTCCACGCGTTCATTTCTGTTCTTTTCGTTAATAAATAAAAACTGAAGAAATATGTGTTTTCTTGAATCCCCATAATATTACTTAAAAATTTAAAAATGTCCCGTTTTGTGTGGAAAAAATTAGTGGTCACTTTAGGTATATATGTCTATTGAGAATATTAAACTTTCCTGAAATTCAGTTTTACTGTTCGTAGATTCAAGTTTCGAAAGTATCTATTCGTAGAAGACCCCTTCTCACTTAGCTTCTCTCAAAGAGAAATTTAAATCCATTTCACTGAAATGCCGACATCTTTCTGAATTTTAATGGTATTCGTCTGGAATTTTTTTATATAACTTGCTCTATATATCTGGCTTTGAAGTTATGAAAGAAAACTACGCTACGTCTCTCACATGCGCAGTAAAATATTATTTAATACAAATACTCATATTTCCTTTAATATTCAACGTTTCACTGTACTGTAAGCTTCGTAAAATTTGAATAAAAACTCTGCATGTTATAAGCAAAAAACACGCGGGAAAATTTGCAATTTTTAAAGAAACCTTTATATCTTCCCGAATATCCATGCTATTTTTACGAAAATTCATGTAAGCAATGTGCGTAGCAGAAGAAACCATTAATCAAAGTTTCAAATCATTATCTGCATCTTGTGAAACGGGTTGAATCGACATTCCTTTTCTTCTTAGTAAATTTCTGGCTGGTCCCTTAAATGTTCTCGTGACTGAATCTCCAGTGTAAAGTGTGTATAATAAACTATGCCATACCCCTACTGCTATCACCCCTCTGAATTTGACGGTCGAATTTGGCAGCACCCTGTATTGCACGAATCAGTGGCGAATCCAGGGGGGCTATCGGGCTACAGCCCTCCCCCCTAGAGCCAGCCAGAATTCTTGATTTTATTTAAAATCATTGCAACAGTTTTTTCTTAATTTCCCTCTTTAAAAAAAATAATATAAACGTTTCAACATTGCTTTCTGGGTATACAGGCTCGAAAGTTGTCCTACTTTTGTAGTCATTCCACTTGTATCTGTAGTTTTGACGCGGTCGAAGACATTTTTCGGCTAGTTACTTCATTGTAATTTTTATTAAATTATCGAAAGTATTGTATCGTTCTTTATGATTCTTATTGTCAGGTGAGTAAAGTATGTAAAGTTAAACAGTTTTGGTTTACTTTAGCCTTGAGGTTTGACATTCGTCACGACGATACAAAATTTTTATGCCCTCAGCCCTCCCCAGACCCGAATCCTAGATTCGCCACTGGCACGAATAATATGGCAGATTTAAAATCCTTCAAATTGCCAGACACATTTATCATATAAAGTCTCAATTTATTCACGATAGAGAAGCGGATCTTAAGGAAGTTTGGCATAAGCGCGAAATTTAAGAATGCCATCGAAAAAAGGCGAGGTGCTTATTCAAGACGGAAAAGGCTGAGCAGCCTTGAACTAATTATTCAAAAAACAGATTTCATGTCATAAGAGAAAGGGAGAAAGCCTGTAGATTTTATTTTGTGAAGACTAATTCATTATTATTCAATGAATGAATATTCAATTAGTTACGGAAATTCAATAGTTTCCTTTTTTCGTGAAAGCTTGCATCTCGTCGCACTTTCTCTTTTGTCAAATAGGATTTCTACGGATTATAATATAAGGCTCATTGAAGGCGTCGAAAATTTCTAGATAATAGGACCTGCGACTCATTTTCAATCTAATTTATCAATTTTCCTAAGTCGTTAACAAGTAAACAAGCGGTATTTTAAGCAAGAATCATACTTTCTTCCTGCGTCTTAATTGTTGTATCGCAATCAATTTAAAATTTTTTTTAAAATTGTGAAATAGAAACACCAAAATATGTTTTTTTAGATTCGAATTTAATAAAGATTAATATTAGAGTATGATTTTTGAGTATAAATTATTACAAATTTACAAAAATCTTGAATTTCTGCTGCTTTTTAGAGGAAATTCCCAAAAACTTCAAACATGCTAGAGGTCAACCTTCTGTAATAATTCAAATAAAACTAATACTAAAATAAACTACATACTATGGACTAGTGCTGGTACTAGAATCTTAACATTCTTTGGATAAATAAAAATTTTAGAGCTAATCGAACAATCATAAGAATTTCAGCAAATTTTTTATGTCATTTTTCAAATAAAAGACCATAATTAAAAAATATTGTTATAATCTACATTATTCTAGTACATTCGCTAGAGAAACATTTGAAGAAAGTGTTCAAAAAATTTCAGAACAATCGAATAATAATATCTTGAGTAATAATATCCCGTAGTTTTAATAGTTTTCGAGTTATCGTGTTCACAGACATAATTCCATAATTGTGTTTTTTGGACTCAGAGAGGTCTAAAACGTGGAGATTCGTCAAAATCTCGAGTTCGAATGTTTGAAGCGTGAAAAATATGCATAAAACCTAATTTTGAGAAAAATCAAATTGTAGTTTTTCCACGCGCTTAAATTGAGTATCTAAACTTTAAAAAAAATCATAAAAATATACTAACATCATATTAACTTGAAAAAATGCAGTTTAAAAGAGTTTTTGACAGGTTTCTGTCCCTTCAACTTCCGGTTAACTAAACTTCCGGTTTTCGGTTTCTTATAAAGCAATTAATATCTCATCTTCTAATTAATGTACTGACAAAAGTAAATATGTTTTAGAAAGGTAAATGAATGAACTATCCAAAACACCAAACATTAAAAAATGGGAATTTTTGTCGAAAATCGACTTTTCAACGTGTTCGGATACCTTAAATAAAATATTGAAATTTCTTTACATTTAGTTTACTGATTTGTTAAAGCCTACTTTCATTTAAAAACATTTTATCACGAAAAACTAAGAGAAAAAAAAATTGAATATAATCTTAAGCATGATGAAAAATAATTCTAATCCAGAATTTATTTTAAAATTAATCATTTATTCATTTGCTTACAAAGGCCAATATCTGCTGCATATCTTGGGAAGATAAAACTGAAAGCGCTGGTGGAGATAATTCATGCGGAGTGGCCTACCGAAGATAAGCAAAGCCCGGGGTCATATGATTTTTTGCTTCTTAGTCATTATCAGTGGCTTAGTAAGTGTAAATGGCGCCCCATGCATGATATTAATCTTTCGCCCCCTTATTGTATTTGACCAGCGGGAGTGGCCTCCCTCATATAATTCTCAAAAATTTGTCATTTCCCCTCCCCTGCGTGGATAAAAAATTCGAACCTACTGTAACCCAGAATGTAATGACTATCAGAAGGCTTTTCATTGTAGATTATAGTGATTGTAAAATATTTAGGTGAAGAATCAAATTCAAAGAGATGCGTATATATTAAAACCCATCAATATTTATTTTCTATCACACTCTAGCAAGCTCCGCTAATACGAGGGCGTACCGGAGCGAAAACAAAACAGGAGAAAATGACCTCGTTCGCTATCGCTGAATAGCTTGCGCATGCGCAGGGATTTTGCTCCCAGTACGCAAGTAAAAAAATTGAATATGAAATTTGAACGCCTTTTTTTTAACCGATTGAAACGAAATTTGTGTACAGATTTATAATTAATGCTAGCAACCGTCATACCAATTTTTATTTATTTAAGCCAAAGGATTTAGGAGATATAATTTTTACCAGTAAGCGATTATACAGTTCGAGAGACAGTCAACCCTTTGACGGATTTGGACCGAAATTTTAGACGGACCTACATTTCTGATGAAAGAAATGTGTACCAAATTTTATCCACCTAGCTAGTCAAGTTTTTGAGTTATAATGTTCACATGAAAGTGGACAGACAGACTTCCCGTAGACGGATTTTGTCCAAAATTTGATAGAAACCTACAAATTATGTGTCAAGATCACATACCAAATTTCATCCTTATAGCTCTAAAAGTTTTCGAGTTATCGAGTTCACAGACATACAGACATAATTCCAAAATTGTGTTTTTTTGGACTCAGGGAGGTCTAAAAAGTGGAGATTCGTCAAAATCTCGAGTTCGAATTTTTTGACGATTACAATACTTTCTCTTTATATACTTCGTATACGAGAAAGTAAAAAGTGGAATAAATACAATAATTCCTTGATTTTCATTGATTTAGTGTTGATTTCTGTTATTGTCGATTTTTTCCGCGAGAAATTTGTCTTTTTTTGTGGTTTGTCTCGGCATTTCGTCGGCATATCCACGAGACCTCGATACTAATTTTGTGAAAAGAAAGGGTAAGTCACGCATTCTCCTGCTGAGTGTGGCGTTTTTCACTTTCTCGTATACGAAGTATACAAAGAGAAAGTATCGTAATCGTCAAAAAATCGAACTCAAGATTTTGACGAATCTCCACGTTCTAGATCTGCCTGAGTCCGAAAAACACAATTTTGGAATTATGTCTGTCTGTGAACACGATAACTCGAAAACTATTAGAGCTACGGGGATGAAATTTGGTATGTGATCTTGGCACAAAATTTGTAGGTTTCTATCAAATTTTGGACAAAATCCGTCTATGGGAAGTCTGTTTGTCCGTCTGTCCGCGTTCATGTGAACACTATAACTCAAAACCTTGAATAGCTAGATGGATAAAATTGGTAAATAGTTTTATCATCACGAATGTAGGTCAGTATCAAATTTTGGGCCAAATCTGTCAAAGGGTTGACTATCTGTTGGTGTGTATAATAGCATACTTCTAAACATTATAACTCGTAAACCCTACAGTTTTGATAGATAAAAATTGGTATGAGGCCTGCCAGCATTAATTGCATATCCGTGCCCAATTTTCGCTTCAATCGGTCGAGAAAAAGATGTTCAAATTGCAAATTTCGTTTTCTTTATTTTACACCCAGCCCTATTGGTCACCCTAAGCCCCTAATCACGCCGGTTTCTAATTCCACTTCCGCGTTGGACGACCTTCGGAAATTGTGTTATGACGTTTCGCTTATTTTTTTCTCCATTGCATTAGGGGTTCTTGTTCGGTTTATTGCCTTTCAGCTTATTTTTTGATGTACATGTGTTAGGAGTATACGAGAAACTTTAGGGGAGACCACTCCCGCTGGTTTCGTTGTGTGTGCATCACCCCGCGCATGAAGTTAACCATTTTCTTTGAGCTCCATCATGGGACTAAAGAAAGTTTCCTGAGGCAGCAGCCCTTGAAGAAGGCCAGGAACACGATCGAGTTCAAGAAGAGAAATCATTTAAAAATACGAGACTGGTATTAAGATTGCTGAAATCAATCGCATCTACGAGAAGTCGCCATATATGCACGATAAGTTCCAACCCCCAGAGAGTGATGGATTTTGACAATATGAGGCCACAGACACAAAATTGTTTTGAGGCCCTCTCTCTATCCAACATCGTAAATTCGCAGTCAGTTTAACACTGCGATGGATGTCGAATAGATTTTGAGGCTCCTTAAGAGTTCTAGCGCCTGTGCGAAAAAATGCCACTACCCCAGATAATGCCGTGATACCTGAGGTCCTTATGGAGGAAGATTCCCCTTCCAAAGAATAATATTTGCACCTCTCTTTCCAGTCCTTGCCGTTTTTCATACGCCAAGAACAGTCTTCAGAAAGGTATAAAAATACAAATTCCGTGTTAAATGCTTATTTATTTTTTACATTAGTCTTTTATATTCATTTTATATTAATATCTTATTGTCTTTTATTACTAAACACTATATTTATTCACTATAAAATGTGTTACACATTGTGTAAAAATACAGTATATAGAATGTACACTACTTGATCAAAAGTATGTTTTATCTGATTAAATACTTCGTGGATATTTCACTGCACAATTTGTTATCAGAATACATCAAATTGGTAACCTTCTCCTCAAACATGTTAATAGAACAGTGGTTTGAATGTTGTGACTCGACTGTATGATGTATATATATTCACAAGAAAATTTATTGAAATAAAGCAGAATAAAGAATAACGAAAAAGTACTATTTTATAGAAAAATATTGCTTACTGATCTCAAGTTGTTTCTTTAAAAGCTTCTTTTTTCTTTCCCTATAAGACGCTTGCGCAGCTGAGTAATCCGCCAGAGCATCGAGGAATTTCTGACTCAGACTGCTGATCTGGGAAAAGAAATTATGTTACAATAGTGCTTAAGAGGGGTAATAAATATCTGCCGACAAAAAATAAGGCTTTTACTTTACTTTAATCTACGACCCCCCCCCCCCGCGACTCCAGAGATAAAGATCTCCGGTTTGCAGTTTGTGTGGGTGTGCGTAGAGAATCCTCATTGATTCCAACAAAAAAAATAAGACCTTTACTTTACTTTACTCTACGACACCACCCCGACTCCAGAGATAAAGATCTCCGGTTTGCAGTTTGGGTGGATGTACATAGAGAATCCTCATTGATTCCAACAAAAAAATAAGACCTTTACTTTACTTTACTCTACGACATCCACCTCGACTCCAGAGATAAAGATCTCCGGTTTGCAGTTTGGGTGGGTGTGCGTAGTGGAATCTTTATCGATTCCAACAAAAAAAAATTACATTTAGTGTACATTGATGTACAAAATTTGGTACTTTGAAGTACAGCACCAGTACAAGCTGTATTAAAAAAGTTGCCAGTACATTGATGTACTGGCAGCTGTTTTTCATAAAAATAAACTTTGACCGCTTAAATTTTTTTAAATTAATTAATTCTCCCATTTCGTTAATGAATGTTTCCACCCACTGAATTGCCCAAATTGTAAATGAGTGTCCTAATTTTACCACTCATTGTTTCGCTTACTTTTAATCATCTATTTTGAACTTGCAGGACCTGGTAGGTGAAAGCCTCCATCCGAAACTTTTTGGATTTCAAAAAGCCGTTGTTGTTTTTGGAGTATCTGAAATTTTACTATTTTAACTATGCCTGAATTCGTTTTAATTGGCCCGTGTTTTCAACTACGAATGTACATTTTATATTTGTACTTTAGAATCATGCTCCCTTTAAAATTGTTTTTATCTTTGATGATCTTAGTAAATCTTGTGTTTGGAACAGCATGTCCTGAACTGGCCCTTGTGGCAATAAGACGTAAAGTATCATACCATCGGTAATAAAAAGCCTTTCATAAACCAAAAGTTAGTTTTATTTAGTTTTTTTAACTTTCCCTTTTACAGCTACATGAGAGCGTTTTTTGACTCGCAATACTGAACAGTGGTCGGACCATGACGACTTTTAAAACATCCCTCCCCCCTTCTCTGACTTTTCACTAACTGAATTATAAGTTAGTTAAAGTAAATGAAAATATCCCAGTTTTCTTAACTTTAATTTCGAAAATAACTAACAATTAATATCTTTTAAAACTACAATTACTTCATATTGCAGTATGAATTGAAGCTTTTTTAATAAATATAATACTCATATACATTTCACAAATAGATTTTAATCGACGAAGTAGTCCTTTAAAGAAGAACTTAACTGACATCTCATACTTTTTATAGGAGATATTATGGTATACCTATTCAAATTTATGTTTCACTACTAAAAAATGATATTTTAAGCCCTTAAACCTGGGTCCCATCCCTATGCGTGTGTTGTGTTCATTTAGTTACGGAACTAAAGCGTAACTGAAATTTGAAAACCAAACCAAATCGATCTGGAACAATTACCTAAATATTCGTTCTAACAATAGAAATGTAAATGAATAAATGGACTTTAAGCAGAGTTTGGGTTCGAGAGTGCGAACAAAACAGCTGTTGGTTGGCTTAAGACAAAAGAAACGGAAGCGTTATTGGTAAAACCTGGCTAGAGGCAATGAACGAAAAGTGGATGGAACTGAACAAGGCCTAAATTCATCAGGCAGTAGTCACACACGCAACAGCGCACCCCAAACATCAGGAGAAAAATGACTATCGTGTCATTGTGGGTATGTTTGTATGTATGTTCCACGTGTCCTCCTGAACCACGGCACTGATTTCAACCAAACTTTGCACACTTATTAATTAAGACAAGGAGAAGATACCTGTGAACTTTTCAAAGTGCAAATGTTAATTAAACAGTCAGTTAATTATAAATTAACCGAAACCGTTTTTCCGCAGTAACTTCGGAGAAAAATATCCCTCAAAAATTATTTTTATACCATCTTAAAGATCAAAATTTTAACTTTTCAATGATACCAATTTTATATCTGTGACAATTTTTATTAATTTTTCAAAATTTAATAAATAATTGATTACATGCAGACGATTTTGAAATAACGCAAATTTATAGCTACTTCGTTACTAGGCAACGGTTAGACTTTGAGATAATTTATCTTTTTTCTGAAATGTTTGCTTATTTTTATAAATATATTTTATATAAGAAAGATCATCGTCAACTTTTGATAGCTCCAAAGCTAATTAAAATTTCTGTTAATTGAAAATTAAGCAAGATTTTGTCATTTTCCGTGATATTTTTCGAAAATACGTATTATCTCACAAAAACTATTTTTACACCATATTTATAGTTTTAAAAATTAGATATTCATGACACAAGTTTAATTTCCGTTCAATTCGTTGCCCTCATTTTAATAATTTTTCAAAAATTAAATTGTGTATGAAATTCACATTTTGTTACACTATTTTTTATTGGTGAAGAACAAGAATGCATAAGAAGAACTGTTGCTAGATCACATTAGTAGTATTCTGGATGAATACTAATTTTATTGTTTTTTTATTCATATTTATTTTGACGCTTTTTCTCAATGAAAACTTTACTATCTAATTAATTGTCCCAAAACATCCGTTGAAATCTTTCTTATACAGCAAGATTTATGAACAAAATTTGAAGGACTTATGCAACACATATATTAATAACTTATGGAGAAAATTAGCTATAGGCGGTTTTTAAAAATCCTCTGGTTCAATTGATATTCTCACTTTAATTAAAAATCGTTTCAGACGATAAAAGAATTTTGGGTATTATAATTTTCTATACAAAACTAGTTTTTCCATCAAA
>BGPR01004056.1:97980-116326 GCA_013235015.1 Araneus ventricosus
CCCCCCCCCCCCCCCCCCCCCCCCCCCCCCCCCCCCCCCCCCCCCCGAAGAATAGATACTGAGCTCCCGTCGCCATTTACTCACTCTACATCACTGACTTTGAACTTCATGAAACAGCGATGAGATTTTGCCACTGTCCATCACTGCCTCAATAGTAGTTTTGAAACGGTGTAAAGCGAATACATATTCTAAATGCAAGAATTATTTCAGATGAGTCATCTCGATAAAGTGTGGCACAGTACACCGGGTTTTTTTTTGTTTGTTTGTTTGAAGTAATAATTATAACGTCACGATGTGAGGGTTTTTCAGAAATTACATTATTATCTATTAGTATTTTCTATTCTTATGTTAAATACAAAAGATTTAACTGTTATTTATGTAAAAATAAAATATTTTGTTTAACAGTTGAAAGACGTCTTTAGTTTTTAACAGGATAACTCGGCAGTTTCGTAGCACTCCATAAATTTAGGCTAGGAAAAAAATTGCGACCTCCTTTATTCCAATTTTTTTTTGGAAATGATTGCGCTGCTCTACAGAGATTGGAACTTAGTTTTACAGTTATTATTATTTATTTTTTTTTTTTGACTCAGACCTGGTCATGCTGCGTCAAAAACATGGTTTATTTACTGTGCAGAGAAAGTAGACTTCGAAGAATCATTGACAACAACAAGAGACAAATTTCTGGATAGATATTTCGAATATAGTCTATAGCCCTTGAAAAAGTGGACTAGAATGGATTCCTTGTTTGTTTAATTCTATTCTTTCGGAGTGTATTTCTTGTGTTTTTTTTTTTTTTTTTTACCTTCTTTGAATAATTTTTGACTTCCTTTGTTTTTTGTATGCAGCGGTATATTGCGCTCTACTTAAATATTGTTTAAGGTATCCGACTGTTTTAAAATCGTCTTTTTTGATGAAATTATCAAAAACATTTTATGACTTAATTTTGTAGCCTGTTTAACCAGCTTTTTAAAACTGTCTCACTTTTTACTCTACGTGAATTACAAATGGAGTTACAGCTGTTTGATTGCCGAACTGTAAGCATTATTTTAAGTTGCATGAAAACTTGAAAACTGTTTTCTGAGAAATGATATTTTTGAGGAAAACTGTCGACCGTAACAATGATTTCTCAAAAAGTTATTCAAGTATTGATATGAAATTTTCTGAGATTGTTTTCTGTAATATGCTTGATGTTTTCCTCTAAAAACTAAGGTCAATTTTAAAATCAAGTATTATTTTTAAGTGCTTAAATATAACCGAAAAACATTTTTTATGAAAAATTACCAGTTTAGTAACTATGTTCAGCTATATCTCAAAACTATTTTGAAGTACAAGAAATATTTTAGAGCATAACACAGATAACTGTCATAAAAATGTACTCCTACAAGGATTTATGTATATTTAGAATATGATTTTGTCTGTAGCTGTTAGCGTAAGGCAAATATTTTAGTCGTTTTTTTTCAAATTTCTCAGTTTTTTTAAAAGAATATTATTTTGAAAGCCTAATTTTACAGTATTTTCATAGTTTTAAAACATATGCAGTTGAAAAATAACATTAAAAATATATATAAGTTATTTTTCAAAAAGTCTCCGAACACAGTCGGATACCTTAAATTTTGTAGTTTATGTTTAAATTTATTTTTTAATTTGTTTTAATTGCTATTTTAATTTTATTTGATTTTTTTATACTCTATATACAGGTAAGTTGCACAAATTATTGAATATTCTGTCTGATTATCTTAAAAGATGGGGAATCGGAGCAGTATGTGCAGTGGCGTAGCTGGGGGGGGGGGGCGGGTAGCACCTCGAAAGGGTTCGCGAAATCAGACATGCAGGAAAATATTTTTATAAGAAAGGCAGCGACATTAGCTCAATCATTGCGTACATAAAAAAATTAAGTATGCAATTCATATTTTTCTCCTTTTGTCTGTAGTTTGCCGATATGTAAAAGCAAGACTGCTGGTGGACGTGCGCTATCGCAATCTATCTGCCGCCAAGACTGAGGGTGTCAAATGTCACATTACATCTTAATATAAATAAAAGTCATTGTGGGTATGTTTGTATGTTCCACATCTCCTCCTAAACCACGGCACTGATTTCAACCAAACTTTGCACATTTATTAATTAAGACAAGGGGAAGATTACTGTCAACTTTTCAAAGTGCCAATGTTAATTAAATAGTTTTTCCGCAGTAACTATGGAGCAAATTATCCCTCAAAAATTATTTTTATACCATCTTAAAGTTCAAATTTTTACCTTTTCATTGATATCATTTTTATGTCTGTGACATTTTTTTTCTTCAATTTTTATTATTTTTTCAAAATTTATTAAATTGTTAATTACCTACAGTCGATTTTGAAATAACGCAAATTTATAGCTACTCCGTTGCTAGGCAACGGTTAGAGTTTGAACTAATTTACCTTTATTTCTGAAATTTTTCTTATTTTCATAAATATATTTTATATAAGACGAGAGAGATCATCATCAACTTTTAAAAGCCCTAATCTTATTAAAATTTCTGTTAATTGGAAATTAAGAAAGATATGGCATTTTCCGTGATATTTTTCGAAAATATGTATTATGTCACAAAAACTAAACACTATTTTAACACCATATTTAAAGTTTAAAAAATTAGATATTCATGACACAAGTTTCATTTCCGCTCAATTTGGTGCCCGTATTTTAATAATTATTCAAAAATTAAATTGTGTATAAAATTAACATTTTGTTACACTTTTTTTTATTGGTGAAGAACAAGAGTATATAAGAACTATTGCTATCTCACATTAGAAGAATTCTGGACGAAGACTAATTTTATTATTTTTTTTATTCATATTTATTTGAACCCTCTTTCTTAATTAAAAAATTACTAGGTAATTAATTGTCCCAAAACATCCGTTAAAATCTTTCTTATACTGCAAGATTTATGAACAAAATTTGAAGTACCTATGCAACAAATGTTAATAACTTATGGAGAAAATTAGCTATCAGCGGTTTTTAAAAATCGTCTAATCATTTTAAAAATTAAACTTTTCAGAAGATAAAAGAATTTTGGGTATTGTAATTTTCTATACAAAAGTAGTTTTTAACATCAAAAGTATTAGGCATGAAAGTATTTTAATCCCGAGCAAAGCCGGGCATAACAGCTAGTTACTAATAAAATGCTTTTATCTCTGTATTCACTATTTTTTTAATTTTGAGATTTATGTGCCCTATCTGAAGGAAGGGCGACATGTTGCAATTTCGCCCCGGGCGGCAGCAGCTATGTCACTGAGTATATGGCAGAAGAAAAGACTGCCTTCGAGTCGAATTATGTATCGAGTAATGATGAGAAGATGTATGAACAAGAACTAAGGAAGCAGGAATATGTGTCACATTGTTTGGACGTTAGTTCTGCTGAGGGACAGCTTATGAGGTTAAAGTTGGTACATCCAGTACGTTGGACAGTACAATTAGGGGATCTAAAAAGAAAGCATATATAGCAAGCCCAGTTCGAATGAAATCGTTGAAAAATGAAATTTACAGTAGCTCAGACAAGAATACTGAGATGGAATTAACCCGGGAGGACGCGCGGGGGTCATTTTATGACCCCAAGCCCTAGGAAAACTCAGATTCCTAGAATACTAGTCATCTGTTCATACCTTTCTTATCAATAGATGAGTTAGTCACCCCTTCTGCCTTTTCTGAGTATTTAGAAAGTATTTTCGGAATTTTTCGTCCCCTAATACATGTTTGGTCAGTTACTGGGGTTATTAAATGACCCCGCGCGTCTTTCCGTTTGTTCCACAGACTTGTTATTAAGAGTAGCTGATACGGTCAGCTCGTTATTTTCCTTGCCGAATTAAAGTATTTAACTGCTTCTCACAATGCCGGCTCCATAAGAAAGAGAAATGGAGCTTTTACGGAAACTTCTAGCTGAAGTTGAAACTGATGAAGATCCAGACTTTGACAATGAAGACAATGGACCTGAGGATGTTTTAGAAGAGAATTTTTCAGATCATGAAAGTTTCAGCGAACATGATACGGAATCGGAACAGGACGGAGATTCTGGAAATGAAGATGCGAATAACTTGGAATTGTTTTCATCAAAAGAGGGCATTGAGTGGAGAAAAACAAAATTTAGGCAAAATATTCGTTGGCATAATATTGTGTAGCGCTTACCTGGAACAAAAGGAAAAGCGAAAGATGTGACAAGCCATGTGAAGAGTTGGGAGTTATTCATCAACGATAACATGATGCATTTAATTGTAGAGTGAACAAATATATTTATCGAGAAATGCGAACCACACTTTTCACGCGAAAGAGATGCGAGAAAAATGAACCTCTCTAGAAATCCGTGCTTTATTAGTGGATAATAATGGAGTAGATTTGATTTGTGCTAAGCGCTGTATTCTTAATGTCTAAAAGTCAAAAGCGTTATTTTTCCAACTAAAAATATAATGATTTTAACAGCGCAGGGTTGAATTTTAGTTGTCGGGCTAACTTGATTGTACTGCCTTAATTGTACCCATACTGCAATATCAATCTTTGTCTGTATTATCAAATTTACAACAAATATTGATATTGCGCAGAGGAGCATGGTTCTTTATGAATTGAATCTAGTTATGCATTTACGAACTAACTATTATTTCATGGATTGCGGATTTATTGTTGAAAATTATGATTTTGTAGCTGTAGTTTGTCATCCAAAGCAGAATTAATTGCAATCCGTTGCACGATAGACTGAAAATAACGCATTAATTAATGTTGCAAACATGCAACATTAGATACGCTTTACAATCTTTTGCAAAAACAGTTGTATCTGAGAATATTGCTTTGGATTTGGTTCCTTATTGCATAATGACGTAGAATTTGAACAGTTATCTCGTGGTTACAGTTCTATTTAGAAAGTAATGACGTTAACACTTTTTACGATCTTCCGCTCCCATTTTGCAAACAGCTTTTTGAAGTACAGCAAATCGTAAATCTTAGGAAAATATTTTTTTCCCCAATGCCAGGAGCTTGAGTCTGATTGAATTCTGTTTGTTATTTCAGTTTCAGTCTTGCAAAGCAAGATGATAAGGATATGGAAAAAAAATAATAACTTACGTCTTGAGTGAAAACAGCTCTGTTTTCATCCAGCATTTTTTCCAGCTGCTCATCATCGACTTCTTGCCCAGCTGAAAGATAAAAACCAGTCAAGGTGGAAGAGAGAAGAAAAGCAGAATTTATAAAGATTTTTATTAAAGGAGTGTGAAGAGATTTATATTCAATCTTATACATACATATATAATAAAATTTGATTTAATCCTTATACATAGTTTATTTTTGTGCTTCTCTTTATGTTTTGAAAAGAAATCCCATGCTAATCTGAAAGGAACATTTATCCATTATGGTTTTAATG
This sequence comes from Araneus ventricosus, assembly GCA_013235015.1. Taxonomy (NCBI): domain Eukaryota; kingdom Metazoa; phylum Arthropoda; class Arachnida; order Araneae; family Araneidae; genus Araneus; species Araneus ventricosus. Next base: position 103,361 of record BGPR01004056.1, read on the forward strand.
GAAAATGCTTATCATTAAAAAAATTGCCTTAAATGTTTATAAAGTAAACTTAGTTTAAAATACTGGAAATTTTATAATTCACGTAAATTTTAATTGATTCATAAATTAATTTTGTTTAAAATCAGGTTTAAATGTGTTGTTGGAGTATGGCAAATAATTTATATTACATGACTTAAAAGAAAAGTAAACAAAAAAATTAACACTAAGAAAAAAATTAATGCGCAAGAAAAAAAAATTAACTCCAACTACCTCCATTCTGAGGCCTTTGGAGATCAGTTAATGTCCTCCAGACTGCTATAACAGTTTGATAGTGAATTGTGTTATTAATAAACAAAAAGAGCTTTCTCAAGAGATTTTGTGATGTGGATTAGAGCAGAGTTTGACCATCAAAAACTGAAAATGTTCATCTTTGAAGACAAAAATATCCCATCGTATCTTCCTTCCTAAATTCTTCACTTTATGAAAAAGAAATTTTAGTCATTTCATTAAATTGCCATACCTACCTATCACGACACTTGCCAACATTTAATTTTTTTTGAATTCTGAAAAAGAAATATTTCATCAAGATAATCTTATTTATGAAGAATTTAATTATACTAAAATTAGAAAATTTAATCGCTGATATGCAACATTTTTATCATAAATATCTTTTTCCTGTTTGCTACATGCCTCTTTTGTTAAAAATATTTCTTGAGACAGTTTGAATTTTAGATTCACTTATAGCTGTTCATTTGTTTACATTTAGAGTTTTTACATGTACCAAGAGTCATCAAGAACTTCAGCCAAGATGTATAACAATTTACTTTTGTTTTCATATTGCTGTTTTATAAAATAAAATTGAAACTATTTAGATATCTTGCTGCATATTTAATGTTTATAAATACCAAGCCATGACAAGCAATTAAATAAATCTTTCAAAGTTTTAAGAAAATCTTCTAAACTTTTCCAGCTTCGCAGGATCTGCGATAGCAAGGGCCCTGCTGTCGTACGACTCTTGCGGAGGGGGGAAATTGTAATAAAAATGCAATAACTTAATTTTTAATGATACCTTATTTTAAATTATTTCTAATTCCATCGTAATAAGCGCACGGCTACTTTCACTTCCGAGTCACGAGTCTTCCGGGAAAATCCCCTTTTTCAACTATTATTTAATCTCTCTGCAATGGTGCAACTTCCTCTTTCTAAAACTATGTAGCTTTCATACCAGACGCCCGCTTCGACGTGGCTTTTTCTTTGTTGCCGGCGACTGCACTTTGCGTCTCTTAATACTTTAAGTATGGCTTGATATTATTCATAAATTATCCCCAAATCAGCTGAAACCTATAAATTAAATAAAGAAACTGTTCATCGTTTGTCAACGAATGCTGTCTTCTTTGGAATTGCATTTTTACACTTCACCGAAACCATGATGTTATCTATATGTATAAAGAAGAGTGCGTGTCTGTTTATTCCTTATACAAATCTACAGTTTTTGTCCAATCTTGATGAAATTTGGCACACATACTTTTCAAGCAAGAGAAAAATTACTGTCAACTTTTTAAAGTGAAAAATTGATAAAATTTTGAGTTAATTAGAAATTAAGCGAAAACGTGAGGCTTTTGCATAGTTTTTTGTCAATAATTTTCGAAGGATTTATAGCACGAAAACGATTTTTGCACCACCTTAAAATGCGAAAATTTATCTTTATAATGATGTTAGTTTAAGTGCTGTAGAATATTTAGACGAGTTTTAACTAATTTTTAAAAACATTGTTTACTGCTCGCAACTCAGTGAAAGTCTTTCGCTCGCAATTCTCCTCCGATGGGGTCACGACGGGAGTTGGGGGGATAGACGTACGCGAGATCACTCAGTGGGGAGAAGTATTTCTATCTTCCCTGCATTCTTCGATTACTGATACTCAAGGTTATTTGAGATAATACCTGCTATTCATTTCGCTATTTCCCCGTGTCTCCTTTTTCTGTCATAAAATCCTGAACGATACTGTCTGACCCACACAACTGCCCTTTCCCCTGCTAGTATGAAGACCAGTTGGCACTTGGAAGAGAGATAGAACGTTGTTTTTAAGAAAAGACAGTCTATCGGACAAGTACATCCGAAAACCAGAAGAGCAAAAGTAATGTGGGCGTGTGAAACCCCAGAATAGTGTGATGCTCGCGTCGAACAAAGCCGCCTAAGAATGTCTGCGTCTAGGGCTATAGAAATACCTGAAGTACGGAGAGACCGTCTCGAAGAAGACCGCCACAGAAGGGCTGCGTCTACAGCTAATGAGACAACTGAACAAAGGGAGGCTCGCTTCGAGGAAAATCGAGTAAGTATTGTTCAAACGAGAGAATTACTCCGGCAGAGTAACTTGCAACTCGAAGCTTTCAAGAATGATCCACAGTACGATTACCAAGTTCATCCAAATGTATATATTGGAAAAATGGACATAGTTTGTGTGCACTGTAGCGCAAAAAAGTTCAAGGGCGAGTCTCCTGGGATATGTTGCTCTCCCAGTAGCACAAAGATATTGTACAATATTGTACGATATTGAACAATATTGTACAATATTATATAATATCGAACAATATCTTGCAACATGTGCTACCTGGGTCAGCCAGGTAGCATAACATGTTGTCCGATATTATATAATATTATATGATATTGTACAATACTGAGAATATTGTTCAATATCGTACATTACTGTACAATATCTTTGTGCTACTAGGGCATATGAGTTATGATAAGTTGCTAAATGGATTTTTTGAGTTTTAATACTTTACAGAAATGAAGTTACTTTGTGTCAGTGTGTACAGTATCACCTATTAATCCCTTAAATATAGTATTGCTATTATTATAAGATTGGCGAACCAGGCGGTCGCCATAGGCGGCTAGTATATATGTATTCAACCCCAAATATCAATCATGGGCATCTTTTTTAGCACATAGCTCATAGCAAGAAACATGTATTATCAGTATATGGATGAAGTTAAGAGTGAGGTGAACTTCAGTTAATAATTCCACTAATAAGATACTAATTCTTCCACTTAGCTATTTTATTTAAGAGGCATTTAGTGGAGGCAAGTCAGTACCAGTATATATTATGTATATTATAGAAGCAGGGCCAGATTTCCCATAAGGTCACCCAGATAGCATGCACACTTGCAGCAAGTTTGATTTTTCTTGATATTAGCTTGTCATGACAAACTTGATGTGGCAACTTTGCAGCAAACTTCCTGCAAAGTAACAAAGCATAATCGACCAACCCACTTGCAAAAGAAGTTTGCTTTGAAGTTGTTATGACAAGCTTCACACCACGATTGCAAAACAAGTTTGCAGAAAAGATGATACATCACACTTACAGATGATCTTTGTCTCTGTTTTTTAAAAAAAAGCATCCGATTTTTAATAGCATCTCCTAGACCGTCCTTCTTTTTATTAATTCAATACATCAATGATAATTTGTAAAAAAACGAACTTTTTTATAAAAAAAATTTCGAAAAATTCTCCTTCTTTTTACTAAATATAGAACTCGCACTTTAAAGAAAACTATATCGCCTTTTTCTTAATATTGAAATTTTCACGATCATAAACAAAATTAAACCTAAAAAACAGCCAATGTTTGTTGAAAAATAATAACTTACTTTTTGTCCCATTTTAAAAGTAATTACTTTTGAACCCTAATTTCATAATTTATTCTACTAGCAAAACGTAATTATTAGCGAAAATCGCTCTCTCTTTGACTTCAAATCATATTCTCAACTCAAAATTTTAAAAAACAATGAAATCAAGAAAACAGTTTAAAATAAATCGTATGCACGATCTATTAGCTAAATCTATCTTCCCCTCTTCGAATCTAGCTGGCCGAGTGGTTAAGACGACAGGTTTAGAAAGCGGGATGTCGGGGGTTCGAGTCCGAGGTTGTCTTGTTGCAAGCTTGCAGATTTGCAGAGCAAGATTGCTGCAAACTAAAATTGCTATCTGGGTGGGCCATGGCCTATGGTGCAAAAATAAAAAAAATGTCTAGTAGCCCGGTGATGACGGAACGTGCTCTATATGTGTCACATATATACAAGTTGGTCAGAAGCCCTATCTCGGACTTAGTATTAACTTCATTAAACCTCATGAAGTGACAGAATGAAACACTGGGAATATTTAAACCGAAAGTCGTTGGGTGGAGCTGTTCAAACATTTTCACGCCAATAATTTAAATCATACGAACTTTCGTATAGATATTGAATATATTCTATGTCTACCCGACACTAATGCACCCGTAGAAAGGGTTTTTTTCTTATGAATAAATTGTGGACAGCTAGAAAACACATTTGCAAGTCGAAGTTTATAAAGCAACGTTAATTACCAAAGTAAATTTTAAGAAATACTGCCAAGAATTTCATTCTTTCCTTAAATCAACTTCAAATATATTGAAGCAAAAATGTGTTCTACAAAAAAATGCAAGATCACATGAATTATTTATATTCACGCGTTCATTCCTGTTCTTTTCATTAATAAATAAAAACTGAAGAAATATGTGTTTTCTTGAATTCTCATAGTATTATTTAAAAATTTAAAAATGTTCCGTTTTGTGGGAAAAAATTAATGGTCAGTTTAGGTATACTTGGATATTGAGAATATTAAACTTTCCTGAAATTCAGTTTTACTGTTCGTAGATTCAAGTTTCGAAAGTATCTATTCGTAGAAGACCCCTTCTCACTTAGCTTCTCTCAAAGAGAAATTTAAATCCGCCTCACTGAAATGCCGACATCTTTCTGAATTTTAATGGTACTCGTCTGGAATTTTTTTATATAAGTTGCTCTATATATTTGGCTTTGAAGTTATGAAAGAAAATTATGCTACGTCTCTCACATGCGCAGTAAAATATTATTTAATACAAATACTCATATTTCCTTTAATATTCAACATTTCATGGTTCTGTAAGCTTCGTAAAATTTGAATAAAAACTCTGCATGTTATAAGCGAAAAACGCGCGGGAAAATTTGCAATTTTTAAAGAAATCTTTATATCTTCCCGAATATCCGTGCTATTTTTACGAAAATGCATGTAAGCAATGTGCGTAGCAAAAGAAACCATTAATCAAAGTTTCAAATCATTATCAGCATCTTGTGACACGGGGTGACCCGACATTCTTTTCTTCGTAAATTTCTGGCTGGTCCCTTAAATGCTCTCGTGACTGAATCTCCAGTGTAAAGTGTGTATAATGAACTATGCCATACCCCTACTGCTATCACCCCTCTGAATTTGTCTGTCGAATTTCGCAACACCCTGTATTGCACGAATCAGTGGCGAATCCAGGGGGGCTATCGGGCTACAGCCCCCCCCCCCCCCAGAGCCAAGCCAAAATTCTTGATTTTATTTAAATACATTGCAACTGTTTTTTCTTAATTGCCCTCTTTTAAAAAAATAATAAAAACATTTCAACATTGGTTTCTGGCTATACAGGCTCGAAAATTGTCCTACTTTTGTAGTCACTCCACTTGTAGTTGCAGTTTTGACGCGGTCGAAGACATTTTTTGGCTAGTTACTTCATTGTAATTTTCATTAAATTATCGAAAGTATTGCATTGCTCTTTATGATTTTTATTGTCAGGTGAGTAAAGTATGTAAAGTTAAACAGTTTTGCTTTACTTTAGCCTTGAGGTTTTCAATTCGTCAGCCCCAAACATATTTTTTTTGCGCCCAGCCCCCCCCCCCCCCTCAGATCCGAATCCTAGATTCACCACTGGCACGAATAATATGACATATTTAAAATCCTTCAAATTGCCAGACACATTTATCATATAAAGTCTCAATTTATTCACGATAGAGAAGCGGATCTTAAGGAAGCTTGGCATAAACGCGAAATTTAAGAATGCCATCGAAAAAAGATGAAATGCTTATGCAAGACGGAAAAGGCTGAGCAGCCTTGAACTAATTATTCAAAAAACAGATTTCATGTCATAAGAGAAAGGGAGAAAGCTTGTAAATTTTATTTTGTGAAGACTAATTCATTATTATTCAATGAATGAATATTCAATTAGTTACGGAAATCCAATAGTTTCCTTTTTTCGTGAAAGCTTGCATCTCGTCGTACTTTCTCTTTTGTCAAATAGGATTTCTCCGGATTATAATACAAAGCTCACTGAAGGCGTCGAAAATTTCTAGATAATAGGGCCTGCGACTCATTTTCAATCTAATTTATCAATTTTCCTAAGTCGCTAACAAGTAAACAAACGGTATTTTAGGCAAGAATCATACTTTCTTTCCTGCGTCTTAATTGTTGTATCGCAATCAATTTATCATGGGTTACCCGAACACGTTCGGAGCACTTTTTTTTTAAATTGTGAAATAGAAACACCAAAATATGTTTTTTAGATTCGAATTTAATAAAGATTAATATTAGAGTATGATATTTGAGTATAAATTATTACAAATATCTTGAATTTCTGCTGCTTTTTAGAGGAAATTCCCAAAACTTCAAACATGCTAGAGGTCAAACTTTTGTAATAATTCAAATAAAACTAATACTAAAACAGGGTAGCTACAGAAACTGTGAAAAAAAATTCCCTGACTTTTCCCTGACTAAATTTACAACATTTCCCTGATTTACGGCTAGTAATTATATTAGTTTTCCTGCCTTTCTCCCTACTTAGAATCACTATATGTGTACAATATACATTATTAAAAACACTTTTACCAGTTATTTAATATAAATTTTTTTTTTTATGAAATTTAATTTTAAAAGAATGGAATGAACATCATAAAAAAGTCTATTAAAACAGTATATTACATTTCTTAAATGTAAAAAAATACTGGAAATTTTAACAAAATACTTCGCTTGTAAAACTGCATAAGAATTTTCACAAGTTAAATTATGTTAACACTAAAGGTTATTATGATCTTTGCTCAAAGCTTAAAACAGTTCAATAAGTAATTAGTGTTCTTTGCATGGGTACCAGAATAACATGTTACAGCATAAACATAAAAATAGTATAATTATGCGTACCCAATAATACATATTTTAGCAAAGATTTAAACAAAAGAAACTGGCAAAATATTACTTCAAATCTTTATTCTTTAACAAATCATAAGAAATTAATTGCTCTAATAAATAACTTATGCTTTTATAAATGAATATAAATTTATTTTAATTCCATTTATTATTACAAATAATGGTAGACATAAGATACTAATTCATAGATAATAACTTAAGTAACAAATAACTATTAATTTTCCCTGATTTTTAGATATCTTTACGAATTTCCCGGACTTTTCCCTGATTTTTCCAGATCGATAAAATTCCCTGACTTTTCCCTGATATCCCTGATTTCCCGGTTCTGTCGCCACCCTGTAAAATAAACTACATACTATGGACTAGTGCTTGTACTAGAATCTTAACATTCTTTGGATAAATAAAAATTTTAGAGCTAATCGAACAATCATTATAAGATTTTCAGCAAATTTTTTATGTCATTTTTCAAATAAAAGACCATAATTAAAAATATATCGTTACAATATACATTATTCTAGTACATTCACTAGAGAAACATTTGAAGGAAGTGTTCAAAAAATTTCAGAACTATGGAATAATAATATCTTGAGTTATCATGTTTGAAGTGTGAAAAATATACATAAAACCTAATTTTGAGAAAAATCAAATTTTAGTTTTGCTACGCGCTTAAATTAAGTATCTAAACTTTAAAAAAAAAATTCCTAAAAATATACTGACATCATATTAACTTGAAAAAATGCAGTTTAAAAGAATTTTTGACAAGTTTCTGTCCCTTTAAATGACAACTTCCGGTTAATTAAACGCACACTTCCGGTTAATTAAACGCACACTTCCGGTTTTCGGTTTCTTATAAAGCAATTAATATCTCATCTTCTAATTAATGTACCGACAAAAGTAAATATGTTTTAGAAAGGTAAATGAATGAACTATCCAAACCATCAAACATTAAAATATGGGAATTTTGTTCGAAAATCGACTTTTCAACGTGCCCGGATACCTTAAATAAAATATTGCAATTTCTTCACATTTAGTTTACTGATTTGTTAAAGCCCACATTCATTTAAAAACATTTTATCACGAAAAACTAAGAAAAAAAAATTGAATATAATCTTAAGCATGATGAAAAATAATTATAATCTAGAATTTATTTTAAAATTAATCATTTATTCATTTGCTTACAAAGGCCAATATCTGCTGCATATCTTGGGAAGATAAAACTGAAAGCTCTAGTAGAGATAATTCACGCGCAGTGGCCTACTGAAGATAAGCAAAGCCAAGGGTCATATGATTTTTTTGCTTCTTAGTCATTATCAGTGACTTAGCAAGTGTAAATGGCGCCCCATGCATGATATTAATCTTTCGCCCTCTTACTGTATTTAACCAGCGGGAGTGGCCTCCCCTAAACTTCCTCGTAAACTTCTCAAAAAATTGTCATTTCCCCTCCCCTGCGTGGATAAAAAATTCAAACCTAATGTAACCCAGAATGTAATGACTATCAGAAGGCTTTTCATTGTAGATTATAGTGATTGTAAAATATCTAGGTGAAGAATCATATTCAAAGAGATGCGCATGTATTAAAACTTAGCAATATTTATTTTCTAACACACTCTAGGAAGCTCCGCTAATGCGAGGGCGTACGCGAGCAAAAACATAACTGGATAAAATGATCTCGTTCGCTATCGCTGAATAGCTTGCGCATGCGCAGGGATTTTGCTCCCAGTACGCAAGTAAAATAATTGAGTACGAAATTTGAACGCCTTTTTTTTAACCGATTGAAACGAAATTTGTGTACAGATTTATAATTAATACTAGCAACCGTCATACCAATTTTTATTTATTTAAGCCAAAGGGTTTAGCAGATATAATTTTTACCAGTAAGCGATTATACAGTTCGACAGACAGTCAACCCTTTGACGTATTTGGCCCGAAATTTTATACGGACCTACATTTCTGATGAAAGAAATTTGTACCAAATTTTATCCATCTAGCTATTCAAGTTTTTGAGTTATACTGTTCACTTGAAAGTGGACATACAGACTTCCCGTAGACGGATTTTGTCCAAAATTTGATAGAAACCTACAAATTATGTGTCAAGATCACATACGAAATTTCATCCTTATAGCTCTAAAAGTTTTCGAGTTCACAGACAGACACACATAATTCCAAAATTGTGTTTTTTGGACTCATGGAGGTCTAAAAAGTGGAGATTCGTCAAAATCTCGAGTTCCAATTTTTCAATTCCAATACTTTCTCTTTGTATACTTCGTATACGAGAAAGTAAAAAGTGGAATAAATACAATAATACCTCGATTTTCATTGATTTATTGTTGATTTCTGTTATTGTCGATTTTTTCCGCGAGAAATTTGTCTTTTTTTTGTGGTTTGTCTCGGATTTCGTCGGCATACCCACGAGACCTCGATACTAATTTTGTGAAAAGAAAGGGTAAGCCACGCATTCTCCTGCTGAGTGAGGCGTTTTTCACTTTCTCGTATACGAAGTATAAAAAGAAAGAGTATTGTAATCGTCAAAAAAATTCGGAACTGGAGATTTTGACGAATCTCCACGTTCTAGACCTCCTTGAGTCTGAAAAGCACAATTTTGGAATTATGTCTGTCTGTCTACGAACGCAATAACACAAAAACTATTAAAGTTAGAGTGATGAAATTTGGTATGTGATCGTGCCACATAATTTGTAAGTTTCTATGAAATTGTGGACGAAATCCATCCGCGGGAAGTCTGTCTTTCCGTCTGTCCGCGCTCATGTGAATACGATAAATCAAAAACTTGAATAGCTAGATGGATAAAATTTGGTACACAGTTTTATCATCAGGAATGTAGGTCCGTATAAAATTTTAGGCCAAATCCGTCAAAGGGTTGACCGTCTATCTGTCTGTATAATCGCATACTTTTGAACGCAATAACATCTTTAAAAATTTACTTTGATATATGAAATTTGGTATGTGGCCTGCTTACCTTAATGGTAGATTTGTGTCCAATTTTTGTGTCAATCGGTTAAAAAAAGGCGTTTAAATTACAAATTTCGTTTTCTTTATCTACACCCAGCCCTATTGGTAATCACGCCGGCTTCTAATTCCACTTCCGCGTTGGACGACCTTCGAAAATCGTGGCATGACGTTTCGCTTATTTTTTTCTCTCCACTGCATTAAGGGTTCTTGTTCGTTTTACTGCCTTTGAACTTACTTTTTGCTCGACATGTGTTAGGAGTATACGAAGAAGTTTAGGGGAGACCACTCCCTCTGGTTTCGTTGTGTGAGCATCACCCCGCGCGTTAAGTTAACCCTTTTCTTTCAGCTCCATCATGGGACTAAAGAAAGTTTCCCGAGGCGGCATCCCTTGAAGAAGAAGGCCAGGAACACGATCGAGTTCAAAAAGGGAAATCATTTAAAAATACGGGAGTGGTATTAAGATTGCTGAAATCGACCAAATGTACGAGAAGTCGCTATATACGACAAGTTCCATTTTGACGGATTTTGACAATATGAGGCCGCATTCGTAAAATTGTTTTGTGGCCCATTCCCTATCCAACATCGTAAATTCGCTGTCAGTTTTACACTCGTCGAATAGATTTTGAGGCTCCTCAGAGTCGAGAGCCTCCAGCGTCTGTGCGAAAAACCGCCACTGCCCCCAGATAACGCCGTGATACCTAAAGCCCGCCATTCACTTGAAGTATAGCCATGTCCTTTGTCCTAAGCCCGTTTTTTTCACCCATTTTAATCGAAAAATACAGGCACGCCATTCACTTTTATTTAATAGGACGCTAACTCTGAACGAAGGTAGAGAGCGATCTTCTTTCCCTCTCTACAGCTGCTTGTCAACCGCTCTTCGATTTTTCCCAGTCAGCAGATTTTAATTTATGCCACCCTCGAAGCCACCCAGACAGCAAAGAAGGTTGCAATTTCACTTTCCATAGGCTGTCCGAGAAAGCATTTCATGCGCAAACCGTTTCGGAAACCATTGCCGCAAGGTTTACATAGGAAAGCTTTTTATGAACTACCTCATCGACAAGGTTTGAGCAACAAGTCAACGAAAGCATTTCCGCTCAAACCGTTTCGGAAACTATTCCCGCAAAATTGACGTAGGAAAGCTTTTAATGATCCACCTGTCCCATTGTGTGTAGCCCCTTTCGGTACAGTGGTTATTGCGCTTGCATTGCAGCTCTATGAACGCGGGTTCGATTTTCCGAGGAACTTGACATTTTGTCACAATATACAACAAAATCGTACAAGTAAGTTCAATTAAAAATTAGATTCATCAAATGAATTAAAATTAATAATTACGCTTTGATTAGTCAAGATTCCTAATTGATCTAATTAATTGACATCCCAGATATCTCTAAGTTGGACTAAAATCATTTCAGAAGAAGGGGAGATAAAAAAAAGGGGGTGGACCCCCTCTGTAGGAGTACGGCTTTGGAGGGGGAAGGGGGTTCTGTTTTGTCCTCCGAAGGCGGGCTCTTAGCAACATTTTGAAAAGCCTGAAACAAGCTTGAGGAAAGCCTGAAACAAGCTTGAGGAAAGCCTGAAACAAGCTTGTAACAAAAGCTTGGGGAATTCTTACTGAAAACCTTACAGAAAACCTTGTTTCTTGTTGACTAGCGAATCTTTCCGCTACCTTGCCGAAAGGTTAAACCCTTGTCACGGAAACCTTGCTGACGACAAGGTTTCCAAAACCTTTTAGAAAAGCTTACTTTGCTATCTGGGGAGGCTTCTATCTACTCAAGGCATTCTTCTTTTCGCTAGCCTTTTTCAGGGTTCCTCTGATTTTTCGTTCCGTTTTCAGTCCAGACGGAATTCCAACAATCACATGCCATTTGGCTGATTTCCATAGATTTTGATGGCGTTTCCCTTCTCGCGTTCCAAAATATCCAGTTTATCTGTGAAGTGAATGGCCGGCTTAAGGTCCTTATGGAGGGCGATTCCCCTTCCAAACAATAAAATCTGCACCTCTCTCTCCAGGCCTTGCCGTCTTCCATACGCCAAGTACAGACAGTCTTCAGAAAGGTATAAAAATGTAAATTCCGTGTTAAATGTTCATTTATTCTTTACATTAGTCTTTTATATTCATTTTATATTAAAATCTTATTGTTTTTATTACTAAACACTATATTTATTCACTATAAAATGTGTTACACATTGTGTAAAAATACAGTATACAGAAAGTACACTATTTGATAAAAAGTATGTTTTATCTGATCACAATTTGTTATCAGAATACATCAAATTGGTAACCTTCTCCTCAAACATGTTAATAGAACAGTGGTTTGAATGATGTGACTCGACTGTATAATGTATATATATTCACAAGAAAATTTATTGAAATAAAGCAGAATAAATAATAATGAAAAAGTACTATTTTATAGAAAAATATTTCTTACTGATCTCAAGTTGTTTCTTTAAAAGCTTCTTTTTTCTTTCCCTATAAGACGCTTGCGCAGCTGAGTAATCCGCCAGAGCGTCGAGGAATTTCTGACTCAGACTGCTGATCTGGTAAAAGAAATTATGTTACAATAGTGTTTAGGAGGGGTAATAAATATCTGCCGACAAAAAATAATCCTTTCACTTTACTTTACTCTACGACACCCCACGCCCCCGACTCCAGAGAAAAAAATCTCTGGTTTGCAGTTTGGGTGGGTGTGCGTCGTAGAATCTTTATCGATTCCATCAAAAAAAAATTACATTGAGTGTACACTGATGTACAAAATTTGGTACTTTGAAGTACAGCGCCAGTACAAGCTGTACGAAAAAAGCTACCAGTACATTGATGTACTTACTGGCATCTGTTTCTCATAAAAATAAACTTGGATCACTTAAATTTTTTTAATTAATTAATTCTCCCGTTTCGTTAATGAATGTTGCCACTAAAAAAGCTGCAGTACATTGATGTACTGGCAGCTGTTTTTCATAAAAATAAACTTGGATCACTTACAATTTTTTTTAATTAATTAATTTTCCCGTTTC